>OY804602.1:32820878-32865878 GCA_963680895.1 Fragum sueziense
TATTAAACCTTAGCAACAGTCGTAGCAACGAGCATATTTTAACAACCTGTCATACATGTCTACAAGAAATGCATAAGGAATAAAATTGAATTGTGAAGTTGTGATAATAGTCTAAATCTTGTTACGTAAGTCCCTAATAACATACTCTTTAAGAAAATGCCTAGTCGCATCATTGGTAAAAAAATTATGGTGGCCATTTGAATGGTGGCCATTTTGATTTTCAAAATGGCTGCCAGTAAGAAATGTAAAGGTAATGGTCCTGCTCTCTGACTACGTAGAAACCTGATTTAATTGATTTGAATTGTGTTAAAAGTCTAACTTTTGTTGCCTTAGTCCCTGTTAACATGTTGGTTTTTTTTTTTTTTTGTTTTGTTTTTTTTTAAATGCCGAGACGCATAATTGGTAAATTATGGAAGTCATTTTGAATTTTCAACATGGCTGCCATAAGAATAGGTAATGGTTATGCTCTCTGACGTTGTAGAAATCCGATTTATATAATTTGAATTGTGATAATAGTCTAAATCTTGTTGCATAAGTCCCTAAAACATGTTTTTAAAAAGAAAAATGCTGAGACACATGATTGGTAAAAATTATGGCGGCCACATTTATTTTCAAAACAGCCGCCAGTAAATAAATGATAACAGTCCTACTCTCTGACGACATAGACACTTGATTTAATTAATTTGAATTATGATAAAAGGCTAAATCTTGTTGCATAAGTCCCTAATAACATACAATTTAAGAAAATGCTGAAACGCATACCTGTTTAAAAAAATGGCTGCCATTTTGAATTTCAAAATGGCTGCCAGAAAGAAAAGGCTATAGTTCTGCTCTCTGGCGACATAGAAACCTGATTTAATTCCTTTAAATAGTGATGAAATGCTAAATCTTGTTGCTTTAGTGACAAGTAACATACTTTTTAGGAAAATACCGAGACGAATGAACGGTTAGAATTATGGCAGCCATCTTGAATTTCAAAATGGCCGCCAGTTAAGAAATAAGGGTTCTGCTCTCTGACGACATAGAAACATGATTTAATTAATTTGAATTGTGATGAAAGTCTAAATACTTTTAAATGAGTCCATAGTAAGATTCTTTTAAGAAAAATACCGAGTCTTAGACTTGATGAAAATCATGGCGGCCCTCTTGAATTTCAAAATGGCCACTAGTAAGAAAATGTTATGTTTCTACTCTCTGACGACGTAGAAACTTCATATTAGTTAATTTGAATTGTGATGAAAGGCAAAATTTTGTTGCATACGTCCCTAATAACATACTTTTAAGGAAAATGCCGAAACGCATGCCTGGTAAAAATTTATGGTGGCCATATTGAGTTTCAAAATGGCTTCCAATGATAAATGGTAATAGTTCTGCTCCCTGAAAACATAGAAACCTGATTTAACCCTTTCCCAAACACGACCTTTTTTGACGTCTCTATAAGAGAAGGCTTGGTAAAATATTGAGACAAAAGAAGAAACTGCTGATAACCAGTTGTTTTCTCCTTTTGTGTCAATATTTTCTATGCCATATTTTACACAAATTATATCTTTGATAACATCCATTTTGTCGTTTGTTGCAGTTTTTGAAGTGGTTCACCCTAAAATTTTGTCGTTTGGAAAAGGGTTTATTAATTTGAATTGTGATGAAAGTCTAAATCATGTTAGATAAGTCCCTAGTTACATACTGTTTTTCGAAAAACACCGAGTCTCGTAGTTGATAAAAATTATGGCGGCCACCTTGAATTTCAAAATGGCCGCCAGTAAAATAAAGACAACGGTTCTGCTTTTTGATGACATAGCAACCTAGTTTAATTGATTTGAATTGTGATGAAAGTTGAAATTTTGGTACATGAATCCCTTGTAACATACCTTTTAGGAAAATACCGAAACGCATGATTGGTTAATATTGTGGTGGCCATCTTTAGTTCAAAATGGCCACCAGTAGGAAAAAGTAATCGTTCTACTGTGTGCCGACGTAGACACCTGGTTTAAATTGATTTTGAATGTGATAAAAGTCTAAATCTTGTTTAATAAGCCCCTAAGAATATACTTTTTAAGAAAATGCAGAGACGCATGCTTCGTAAAAAAAATGCCGCCATTTTGGAAATTCAAAATGGCCGTCATATAAATCGTTTATAAATAACATCTTCAAAAAAACTGATAGCATTTCTACGCATTAAAACAACACATCTTTGCCTTAAAACATACATCAGAAAATGAAATTGGAATGTTATGTTCCTTTAAACGTAAACTCATCTGATAAAAGCCAGATGTCGCATCTTATTTCCTTAGTAGCATCTGGCTGTCACCAGTCTAAGGTCATTTTAATGGCCCTGGGAAATTCGAATCTATTTTAATCCTTTTCAATATACATATTCAAAACTTGTGTTATCCAACGCGTGCCCATGATTTAAAAATAGATTCCATATACTCTCGCGTTCAAGGTTCATGTAGTTTGTCCCTAATGAGATTCGCGTGACGTCGGAATTATTCGGGCAGTGGAACTTTCCAACGCTGAATGTTTTCGTCCGCGCCCGAATAGGCTAGGATACGTAACGACGACACTCGAAAAAAGCGGCCGATGTTTTATGAATCCCAAAATGGCCACATTACGGGTAGTCTACCTTAACCGCTCAGGACGCGGATATTTCGACTCGCTCTTGACATTGTAAACTATGGCCTACAAAATGGTTCAAAAGTCTATTTAGAGCTTGCATGCATAAAATATACGCGTCGACGCGTGAATTCTATGCGTAGACGCGTATATTTACGCGTCAACGTATAAACATTTACTCGAGCGGTTGAGAATTTATGCGTCGACGCGTGAATTTTCAACTGCTCGCGTAAATATACACGTCGACCCGTATTTTATCTATTAACCAATAAGATCCTTCGTTTCATCCACAAATTTTATGGTATAAAGGGAAAGGTTGTAAACCGCCTCTCCCATTCGCCCGCTTCGGTTTCGCATTTTTTACTCCTGCTCGAGTAAAATTTAAGCGTCGACGCATATTTTTTTCAACTGCTCGCGTAAATTGTATACGTCGACATGCATATTTACGCATCGACGCATAAAATTTACGCGAGCAGTTGAATATATATGCGTCGAAGCGTAATATTTATGCGTGCACGCTCTATATAGACTTTTGACCCATCTAGTATGTCATAGTAAACATGATACAGGGTGTTTCATAATATCTGTTACCATTACAAGTAAATAATATGAAAGTAGGCAAAGCCTAGAAACGGACGAAAGGATGTCGACGTCAACCTTAACGTTTTCCAGAAAGCTAGATCTATCTCGTCAAAATCCAAAATGTTTTAGACTAAAAGACGTGCATGTGAAGCACAAATGCCTGTTGGAACTTGGAGTAGAGTCTATAGGTCTATGAGGTTCTGTAATTATGACCTTGTTATGTGTCTTTGACCAAGAACAATGACCTGACAGACTTGTCACACAGACATCATAACGAATTGTATGAATTTTGAAATCCACACCATAAACCCATTCCCAAACGTCAAAATTTGAGTTTGGTCCAAATACAAAGATGTAATTTTAAATGAATCATTGGAATATATATACATATTGTTGTCTTTTTTTGGGTGAAAAGATTACGAGTAAATTGTCTTTAATTAAGGTAGAATACCCGTAATGTGGCCATTTTGAGATTCATTAAAACTTTGTTTTTTCCGAGTGTCGTCGTTACGTATCTGAACATATCCGGACGCGATCGTAAGCATTCAGCGTTGGAAGGTTCCTCCGCCGACTGATTTCGACCTTACCCGAATAATTCCGTCGTGCAAATCTCATTAGGGGATGGACTACCTTAAACCTTTCCCGAACAATACTTGATAATTAACATTATGGCCAAGTTTTGTCTTGTTTGTTTAATATTTGTAGTTGTTAGATTCGAAAACGGCAATTTTGTCCGATTCAAGGGCACATAACTCTCAACTTTCTGGTCCAATGGGAATGATTCGAACCCATGCAAGTTCATATGGTGTAAACACCAAATTGTTGACAGACGGACGGACAGACATTGAGTGACCACAATAGCTCACCTTAAGCACTTTCTGCTCAGGTGAGCTAAAAAACACAAACAGGCATAGTAGTTTTTCAACATTTTCTCTCATCAAGTCCATAGTTCTCAAAAGTTCCCATATATTGAAGACGCTCGGAAAGTTCATTATCACTAGCATATTTCGCTTCATCTCAACAGTTTTAAGCATTGCCTTCAAACGACAGTAAGCCGTTTTCCAGTACGTTTCGTAATGTTTGTTGAGTCGAAGTCTTAGGGAACATCATTCTAGCTCAAGATATCGTGAATATGACTTATCCCAATTCTTTTCGGCTTTGATTAATGATATTTATTCATTGTCGTTGGGCAAGTGTGTGTATTATTGAAATATAGCAGGAAATTTAAAATTTCTCAAATGGGGCAAATAATCTCCTTTTTCTACTATATTTCAATTGATTTATTCACTTTAAAATAATGAAATTTGTTTTACCTGATTGATACCCTATTACTATAGATGATGCAAGGACCACATTTTCATTTCGACTTAAGCAGAAGTTTGACATATCAGATGTTGACTTAACGAGTGTAAACTGTATTTACTTTGGTTGAAGGTTTTCTCATGGACCGGTGCACAACTTGAAATAAAGAGGACAGAAGATATGCTGTTGGCAGGCATAACATCCTTATGTCTATCAAATCTCCATACTAGTTATTACTCTGATTTAACCCTTTCCCAAACTCTAAAATTTAGAGGTGATCCAATAAGAAACATCCTGCAAACGTCAAATGAATGTTGATAAAGATAGAATTTAGGTACAATTTAGCATAGAAAATATTTGGGTAAAAGGAGAAAACACTGGTTATCAGCATTTTCTTCTTTTGTCTCAATGTTTTCTTAAGCTTTTTCTTTCAGGGATGACAAAATCAGGACTTATTTGGGTTAATGTGTATGTTTTCTGATAGCCAGAACAAAAATCAAATAAAACGTTAAAAATTTATTCAAATTTTCATAATCATGAATGACACTTTGGCTGGGTTTTTTCAAGTCACAACATGATATCCTATTGTATTTGGTTTTCTGCACTATATCATTTGTAACCAATTACCAGAAATATTTTTTAAGACTGTCCCAATTTGAAAGATGTTGCAGATGACAATCTTAAGAGAATATTTTTTTTATTTTTTTTTATCTAACTGGCTAAAAAACATCGTGGGAAATGATAAAATTGCTTTTTACAAAACCATTCCTTCATTTTCCAGAATGTTTTTAAAACCTTTCATCATGTAGGTTGTCAAAAGACGTCATTATGTTGGAATTTGTTAAAACAGGATGGAGTTTTGTCAGATTTAAAATTTGAATGTTTATACATGCATATTGTACACAAATCACTGTATGGACCAAACAATGTCCACAAATTGTCAATTTTTCTGTTATAACACCGGTAATAAGCATTGTCAGCATCATCTTTATTCATCTATGCACATGATTCATGAACCTGCAATTACACGAAAGTAACAAATGTAACATTTCAGCCTTATACTGACCCCTAAAAATCACAACTCCTGGCATCCTGGCATTTTCTACTTTTCTAACAATATTTGAAGCCTTGTCAAAATGCAACAATACATGCAATGAAAAATATTATCAAAAATTTCAAAGGTGATGCTGATGAGATGTCAAGATCAGTCATTAAATCATCAAAAAATGTTCAATTTATTTTTACAAATTTTTTCTGCAATATATATTGCAAAAGGAGAAAGGATAATGCATATTTTCAAAATCAAAACATTGAATGAAAAGTAGAAAATGTTGATTATTGATATATCCTACATTGTTTTTTTACTGTAGAATGTAAAATTCTTCTTGTTCTTTTGGAAAAGTTTGTAATTACTTTAAAAAGCCGTAATTACCCATTTAATTCATCCCTCTTAATGCACTCTGGGTCTCATTAAGCGGCAGGGGATGTGCCCTTATATACAGAACAGAACATTTTATTTATAAAATATATATACTGCACACCTGCTGCTTAATTACCTACCTGGGTAATTCAACATGTAATCTGTGAATTCGTAATTAAAATTGTCACATTCCAATCAAGCATAGACCTAGACATGTAAATATATATGTGTGCAACCTTTTCTAAACAACAATATTTCAAACTGATCCATGCTGAAACAGGTTGCAGACAATTTGTACTTTATGGTAAGGTATAGTTTATTTAGAAAGTAATGTTTTTCATCATACTTTGTAAATCAGGAAAAATTGTACATGATACAATGAAATCAAGATTGTTTCGGGGATGAAGAATAAATGCATACCATTGAAGGCCTTTCTGAAACACATTCCATTCTACCAGACTTTATAGAGCTGTTCAACATACCACTGTTTTCTGATTTCACCATGTCTGCAAAATGATTATTGATATACATGTACACAATTATATGCATATCAAATTCATAACATGACAATGGACAAAATTGTCAAATACATATGAGCCGGGATCTGGAAAAAGGTCCCTTAAGGCTTTTTGGCCCAACCCGGTTCCAGATCAGCCTGCGTATACACACAGTCTGATCAGGAACCATGTTGTTCTCCAATGGCTTTCACGTGACCTCTAGCAATGGAAAAAGAGCAGCATGGGTCTCTACAAGACTCTATTTAGGGACTGACTGATCTTGAAATATGGATTCCTCAAATGCTAAAAGGGGCGTTTTTCCGGATCCCGGCTCATATATAATATCTCAACACTTATGATGGTCATAAGGCAAATTGAGGGCTTAGTGCAAAACTATTGTAATTAAATTTTGTAAAATTTTACAGGAGAGGGAAAAACTTAGAACTTTCTAAAATTTTAAGAGATAAAACATCTTTGAGTTCTAAATATCTTTTTAATAAATACAGAAATGAACCTCATTATAAGAACTCACGACATATTATTTTCTTAAGATTCAGAAATTATACAAACAAAATATGTAGTTTTAAATGTGCTAAGCCCTCGAAATTAAATTTCTATATAAATAGATTCAGCTAAATAATGTCTTATCCAAAATATGATTATTATATGAGTAAGTAAGTAAGTATCAACAACTGAAGTGTTCCCTGATCAGCATTTGCAGTGGGTAGCAACAGACCTGTCCATTTAACATGATTATGTAACATGATATCTCATTTTAAACACTACTTCCTCCTAGGCGTGCAGCGTTACACTCAGCAATTTATTAACAGACAGTCCAGTAACAGTGATTGAATAGACATAGTGCTATTTTATCAGAATTATCAGAATCTATACATATACAAACTCACTAAAATCATTTAGACAAGGGAGTCTTTTTTCCCATATAACTAAATATGTGCAATATTGCTGTAATGTGTTTTTACTTTGCCATGTTTTGTACTCTTTTACTAAAATAAACTTAAAATGGTAAACAACAAATCAACTCACTTGAAATGTGCCTGGTGCTTGGGCTCACAATTAGGCCTACTTCAAATGAGTATTAAATAACTTGAACCCATGTAGATTCTTGTTTTATAGCTGAAATGAATATAGAAATCATTTTAAGTCATGGTAATTCAATACATTTACAAATACAAATGCAATTCCTCATCTGTCCTCAATATATTCTGTGCTACAAAATATATTGGCTATAGATTAACATAAACATTTTGGCATTATGATCATTTGAACAGAGTTCTAGATGCTGGATACAAAATTAATGTTTACCAAAGATTTTCAGTTTGGGAACGACAAGACCATGTCGTATCATTTGGGAAAGAATCAATGACTATTTAATCCGAGTCTTCTCTGATGTAAATACACTCTTTGATATTTCGTTATTTACATTAGAGCGCATTACGCTTCAAAAACAACGAAAAAGTCCGACACAAGTTGTGGCGCTTTGTTTTTGTGTATTATATCCAATCACTCAGTAAAACACTGTAGGGTATAGATCAATTAATCATTTTTGTCATACCTGACCAAAAATTCTGATTCAGATTGGCCTGCTGGAAGAGAATAACCTTCCGAAACACAACAGCCCCCAATTACGTCTGCATTGTTATTGTAGATCACGTGACCAGATCTCGTTTGAAAATAGAACGGAAGTTAGATAATCAGTTACTGTCACATGACCGGCTTTGTTTTGAATTTCTTTCCAGTCATGTGACCGCCTTTGTTTAGAAATTATAGAGTATAATTCTCGTTGCGGAGATCAATTTATGTCGATCTATTAAGCTCGCCACTTGAAAATGTATTGCTTTTCCTGTGAAATTCCGTTTATTTTGTTCTCCATGCTCGTTATAGAATTTACCCAACTTAGTAGCAAACATTATTGGTGCGAATTCTAGCTTGGAACTTTTACCGAATGTTTCTGATATATTTCATGTATTTGCTTATTAATATTATCAGAGTTTTTAAACTCGTTATTGTTATATTATGTCCAAAACGCTCCTCACTTTGAAAAATAGGATATTGTTATCCTTTTTCTTTTAAATTCTAAACCGTTACGTCATAAGGATAGCGTTCAAGATCGGATGGTGAACAAAGCGTCACAACATGTGTCGAACTTCCTATTGTTTTTGAAGTGTAATGCGCTCTGATGCAAATGAGTGACATCAACATATATATACATATCGTAGTTATGATTTTGTAGAATTTGATCTGATTCATGTATACAATTAAAATTGCTAAGGCCATTGAGGCGAAAGCCTATAAACGGCTTCTAGGAACAGGTATTCCGTTATCATTGTTAATGTAAGGGTGGTTCTCTCGGGTACCGCCGTAGTTAATGGCGTCCTAGAAAATAAATGATGAATGCCATTATGGAGACATGAAAACATTCCATGTTTTCTTTTTCTACAGCAATCCAATGCAGACAAAATAATGTTAAGAATAATCACCGAACATTACAGTACGTAAAATTTCCTTTAGTTTTGCTAAAGCACGCAGTTGACAGGTGATGCTTCATTTGCAAATTAATACTTTTTCGAATACCGCGGTACCGTAGAAGACCCGGTATATCCAGACTACAACTTGATCGGTCGAAATTTATTTGGTACGAAACTCATTTGCTACTGGAAACCAATATGACAGGTTTGAAATGTAACTGAGATATTAAAAACCCATAGATTTTTTTTACACTTACACATAGTTCACACAGTTCTCGAAGCCGTTTGCATCAATTCGGTCCTTTTCAAGTTTTTGCTGTCTATTTTTACACAATACTCAAGTTTCAGTTCAATTAAACGGGTTTATTTCTGAGTATTTCTCAGTGAAAAGAGGCTGTAGACAGGGTGACCCGATTTCATCGTATATTTTTATCATGTGTACACAAATACTTAATTTGAAAATAAAATCATGTAAAGATATAACAGGTATCAAAGTACGAAATGACGAATTTTTAATATCCCAGTTCGCAGATGACACTTCTCTACTTCTGGACGGATCAAAGAAGTCCCTTCATTCAGTTTTAGATATACTTAATTATTTTTCTGAAATATCCGGTTTAAAAGTCAATTTTGATAAAACCAAGCTTATATGGATTGGTTCCATGAAGTATAGCACTAGATCAATCAAAACGCGCTGGAAACTTTCGTGGGGCGACACACAATTCAAATTATTAGGTATTTACTTTGACGTTAATCTCAGCAAAATGATTGATTCAAATTTTGACGACAAGTGGGCAAGCATCTGTAAAGCCATTTCTTTTTGGAAAAGACGTAAACTTACTCCAATAGGCAGAATCGCTGTCGTTAAAAGCCTTTTGCTACCAGTACTAAATCATCTTTTTATAAGTATCCCACTCCTTCAGAAGGATATTTGAATAAAATCAATAATCTCTTTATGAATTTTATATGGGATGGTAGATCAAAAATTAAAGCTTCAGTGGTTGTCCAAAATTATCAAGACGGTGGATTGAAGGCACCAGATGTCAAAAACTTTGTTAAAAGTATGAAGATTAAATGGCTCAAAACCATGATATTGAAAGAAAACAGTTGTTGTTACAAAATACCAAATATGCTGTTCGATATAAATAAGGTCATTCAATGTGGGAAATTATATTGTGAAAAAGTTATTAAACACTTAGATAACCGTTTTTGGAAAGATGTCTTACGCTCTTACATATCTTATGTTGAACACATTAAATTGGAAAATGAGGATCAATTATTAAATACACCTATTTTTTACAATGATAATATCACCATTGGCTCGAAATATATATACAACGATAATCTGTATAAAAAAGGAATAACATTAATCAAAGACGTTTTGAGAGAAGATGGTACTTTTAAGACGTTTGAATTTTTCAACAATTTCACCAATGGGGAACTAAACTTTCTTCAATACTTCAGCATAAGAAGCGCAATTAAATCTTATATTCAAAAAACTAAAATCCAAATAGACTATTCCTCACTACTCAAGACTCATAACCCATCTATAAATTACAGTATTTTACCTATGCTTACTAAACAAAACTTCAATAAATACGTCTATTCAATCCTTATAAAAAACGAAGAAAAACCCACATGCCAAGAAAAATGGTCTTTACAATATCCACATTTTAATAGAGAATGGAATAAAATCCACAGTTCTGTGTTCGCTCTGACAAAAGATACTTATATACAATGGCTACAAACAAGAATTATTCATAGAATATTACCCACAAACTCACTTCTGATAAAAATGCATTTAGCAGATGACAGTATTTGCAACTTTTGTCAACTTTCTGATGAAACTCTGATACATATATTTGTTGAGTGTGAAAAAATAAAAGACATCCTTAGAAACATAGAAATTATCATACAAGAATTTTACAGAAACTTCCATTTACAAAGTATTGACATTGTTTTAGGATGCGACAATAAACCTAAAGTTGACATTTTATGTCTTGAATTTAAAAGATATATATATAACAGTAAATTTAAAAAAGTTATACCATCTCTCAATGGTTTTATCAAACACTTATCATTAATTATAAAAATAATTGATAAAATAAATCACAGTGAACATAACGGAGATAACTGGGCAATTGTAAAAAGGATGGTACAGAATCATAACTAAATAGCAGTAAGAAAGCAAATATCGTAAGGTTAAATAATTTATACATGTACATGTAGCACACATGTTGTTTTTTTTCTGCAGTTCTTCTTTTTTATGTAATCTCGTTATATCTATTATTTTCTATATGTTGAAAACAGTTTAATATCACATTGTTTTTACCTTTATTCGCTTTTGAACAATTACTTTTGTATATAGAACAAGTTTTTTTTATATCTTATGTCGTCCTATTTGTATCTAAAATGCTGATAGATCAAAAACCATCTAATTGAACAAAAAACATGACAAGTATATATAAACTATTGTATGCAAATCAGCAAAATCTTAACATAGGAGTAGATATCAACAGAAATCAGAAAATGTTGGAAGATAAGAAGAAACAAGATGTCAAATTATCTTGTTTTTTTTTCTTCTCTTGCAATATTTTCATTTATTCTTATGTATCAAAAATCAAAAAAAAAAATCTTTCATCGATGACGAAAGCGCATACTAATTTCTTGACACGTAATCATTTATTTTGCTAACCCTTTCCCAAAAGACAAATTTTAAGGCTAGTCCAAACTGAAATCATCTGCAGAAATCTAAACCAACATTGCAAACGATAATTTTCTATAATACATAAAATATTGAGAAAAGTTAAAAAAAAAAGACTGTAAATCATTTTCGGATCCTTTTTGGCTTAAGTGCTTTTCCCATGGAGCTCAATCTAACATAGACATCAGGCACATGGCATACCTGGGAAAGGGTTAACCCATGTAAAATGTTTAAGCTATACAATTGGCACTCTTTATGTCAGTACACTTTTCTTCATAGCAAAGGTAATCAAGACTCAAAATTATTCAGGGAATGGATAAATATTACCCAAAAAAGTAAATATCAATCCATTCACTGACAATTTACAGAATAAAAGACATAAAGAGTGTCAACTGATTCCTTGTTCTTCTTGCCTTATTTTGAATGAATGTAATACTTGGACGGAATAAAGGTTAAAAAAAAAAGTTTTTGCTGTCTGGTATAGGTTGATTCTGTCACTTCCGGTAATACATGTATCTTTGTTGGTGTCACACCACTTCATATTATCGCGCAGTATGTTACTCCATGGTGAATGTAGCCAAAATTGTTGGAGACCTGTAGGCCTATATTTGTCGACTAGTGCAGACGAAACAAGATGGCCGCTGATCATAAATTATCCCTTGAACAGAGAACGATAACACGTGAGCTAGCATAGGTCGACTTCGCTAAGGTCTTAAGTTAAACTTTAGCTTTGTTGTTGTATTTCTTAAATTCACACACAATTCAAAGGCATTATCTATATCGATATTAATTGATCCACTGCTTTTGACAGGTCGTTTTGATAGCGTTTAGGAAGGGGATTATCAAGTTATTGATGTAAAAATGACGTTGAAAGCCAGGGGCACACGAGTCCAAAAATGCGAAATTACCCTTCCCCCCGCCCGAAATTTCACGGAAACCCTCTGATTTTTCCATTCAATTAACATTGAAAAAACAGAGGGTTTCCGACATTTTTATTTCCGTTTAAATTTCAATCTATAGACGGACCTAAGGCTGCTTCGCAGCCTTTTCGTCCGTATAAATCGTTAATTTTACATACAAAATAGTCATGTTATATATGTTTTTAAAGGGTACATAATAAAGTTTTGTGTCTAGCAAAAATAAAGAGAAAATACTGATATCATGACCTCTTTTTTGACGTCATCAAATTTGGGCAGTTTTTCAAAAATGGTGTTGCCCATTGACACATGCATGCAAGTTGTCAAACTGCTTGATCAAATATTTATCAATATCTGTCATCAGATCTATGAATAAACGATCTCCTGGTGATGAAAACTCAACACAGATGCTAAGAAAAATCTGACTTTTTCGGAAAAGATCATTTCATTCTCACAATTAAACAGTATGGGCAACCTCAAGTCTGTCAGTATTAATTTGACCCTTCCTGTTTGAGGACGAAAATTGTGACATGGAGACAACTAATAAGAGTATGCTAGCTGCATGTATTAAAGAAATATTTCTAGCATTAAGGCGAAAAGCTGCTGACTTTATAACCGTTTGATACCAGACCAGTGGGTGCTACAACCCCACTCTTCCTGGAAAGTTATTGCATGAATTGAGAAACATTTGTCAATTGGGACACAACAGATTTCATACAGGTCAAACAATGCGTTGCTTTTGCACTCTCAAGAACTCAGTCCGCTTGAACTTTTTCTTTGATATATCTGAAGTGGCATATACGTTTAACCATGTCGCAATATCCATAGATGAACTTAAATAGCATTCCATTGTGAAAACAGACTATTTTATTAGAGACATGCAATTTGGTCATAACAAACTTTAAGAAACATGTTGACGTCATTTTGCAACATAGATGACGTCGTTTAGAATGCATGGTCGTAAAACTACTTTGTGGGCGAGATGGAATTTGTACCAATCCTGAAAGCAAAAGTACTAGTGTTGTATGTCAAATAAAATTTAATAATGTCTATTTTGGCGTTGTACATTTCATTTAAATGTACGTTTCTTAATTTAAACATACGGAAGATTCGAAATGGTAACACATATTATGAAACACCCTGTATAATACAGTACAGCTGAGCTGCTCGCTTTTTTTGCCTACAACATTCTCCCACCAAAAAAGTTCGGGTGGAAAATTGCTGTGATTTTCAATCACGACCGTAGCGTTTTTTCCACTCTCAATCTCCGCTCTTCACTGGTGCTATGCAGTTGGAATAGGCTTCATTCATATTTTCAGATGTCAGAACTTGGTAACAGAAAAAACTTCAATTCCTCGGAATCTGCCCGGCTTTAGGTATTTTTTCCACTCTCTGTCACAGAAGCTCTTGCATATCGCCTCTGTTATGGGATCGAAAGAATAAAAAATAGTCCCATTTTAATAAGGATGAATAAGAAAATAGTCCCATTTTAATTAGATTAATGCTTAAATTTGAGAGCACTTGTGATGCAAACATAATAATATTTTCTTTCTCTAATGAAAAAAAAACAAGAGATGAAACAGTTACACAGTAACTAAGGATGTTATCCTTCAGTAGACCACTATTTGTGGACTCTAGCCGAGGTAGAGCCTTACAGAGATGATATGTGAAGAGCAACGAACGATCACTTTGCTGGGAGAATGCAATTTTTCCCACATTGTAGGAAAAAATCTTTAGATTTTCTTTGTAATCTTGTAATGGGACTTTTTTCAATGGTACACATTGTATACTTAATGTATATTTATTTGCAGATTTGAAAACAACCATTTAAATTTGAGGGTTCTTTTTAGAAATTAAGATTTCTGAAAAATGCATCATTGTCAATATGGCAATATAATTACAAAATGTAAACTATTGAAATATTTTCATGAGGAACCTTGGAATATAATAGATTTACAACCGTAAGATTCTTAAATCTAGATTGACCTTTTCACCTACCAGAATGAAACATGTCAGTACTTTATATTCCATTTTCAATGTTTTTGCTAAGGGAAAGAAATGGTTGCTAACGAATTAAACGTTATGTTTTAATGGGCAAATACATGTATGTGTAAATTGTTGCTCTGTGTAATATTTTGGTTATTTCTTTTTTTAAGATTGATATGTCAAAACTATGTTTATAATTGATTTAGTCTCAAGTCTTGTTATTTTTCCATAAATTCGCTATTTTAAGGACAATTTTTCAAGATTTCTTCTAAAAATGCTTTACTTTTTCAATAATACTTCTTACGAGGCTTTTCCTCAATTTCAAACACAATGGAAAGTATGTCTATCTAAATGCGGATTTAGGAAAAAATAATACCATGGTATATTTTTCAAAATTGCAAAGTATTGAAAAGAAGATCCTTTTTTCATCACCATAGCAACATAACAACAAGATGTAAAGTTTAAATATATTTTAATGCTATTTAGTATATTAAAGATTGATTATTAATGTATGAAATTAAATTGAAGTTGTAAATGCGAATAAAATCTGTATTAAAACCACAAAACAAACTATTTTGACTATTTCCACAGTTCCACAGTGTCCTTGACAACAACTAAAATTGTCGTACAAATGTAATTATATGTTTAGTTTTATTGACATAGTCAGAAATTTATGAAATACCAACCTTTTATATGCTTTTTCGTGAATTCGGTGTGGGCTGAATTATACGAAATGATGTTTATATCAATTTTCTATTAAGTCAGAGGGCAGAATAATGGCCTCTGCATCTTTTTGTTGGCGGCCATTTTGAAATTAAAGATGGCCGCCAATCAGTTTGGCCCATTACACGAGTCCAACAGCTTTCTTCAAGTCTATGTTTTATGGCATGTCTATGCGGAGTTTCTTTTTTCGATCACATTTTCAAAATATGTTCGTTTTCTAGTTATATATGTATGGTATGCCAAAGGCATGTTATTCCCACTTTAGCTAGCTTAAATGGCAAAATGAGTACTTAATTGAAATGAAGCATCCTTCTTTTTTTCTTTTAAAGGAAAAAAACAAGTCTTATATGATTAAAATTTAAAAAAAATGAACAATGTATATGAGGCATCTCGTGAGAAAACCTGCCTTAATGACATGACGTGACGTCGCCGTAAAAGCCGATTAAAGTTAGGTCAACGTCGCGCAATTTGACGCGTAAAATCACGACACGAATCTTGTTCCTGTCAAATTACAATAAGGTATTTCTTTGATCTACGAGCATCGTACTGATTCCGTGTTTTATGAATAGGTTGATATATTATATGACAACTATCGGAATGTATTCAAAAGCTTAAAAGTGCATTAAATACTGAAAATTAGCTCTTCTTTCCGGGGTAGGCGACAGTCTTCCATGCAACACAACCGTGCAATTTTAAAATTAAGAGATGTGGACTACACTTAGATCTCTTTGATTATAGAATAAAATAAAACATAGATCTACAAAGTCGTAGCTGGGGTGTTGATGATTCACTATTTATAGTCCAAAGTTGGCTTTAAAAACAAACAAACAAAACTAGATCTACCTGTCAGAATAGATATTTCCTAGTTGCAAATTGCAATAAATGATTCTCCGAAACCAATCTTGATCTGGATTTCACAAATCAGTACATCATCAAGTTTGTGGCTAAGATATTGTAGCTAGACATTCCCTAAAGGTCGGTTCACATTGACGAATTTTCTTACGATTCCTTACGAATTGGACATTCGTAATCACATTGCCGAAAGGTACACGTATTGTTACGATTTGAGCGAATTTAACGGACGGTTTACGTATTTCTTCGACTAGTTTACGGGCTGGTTACGGATTATTTACGAATCAATAGGAGTATTGCCGACTTAGTTACGAATGTTTGCGAGTCCTTTGTTATTTTGTTGTTGTTGTTGTTGTTGTTGTTGTTGTTGTTGTTGTTGTTGTTGTTGTTGTTGAAAGACAACCTCGTTATTGAAAATCTGACATTCGACCAGACAACATGTCTTACGAACGAAATAAGCTTAGGTTGTACCAACAATTTCTTCAAAACAATTAACCCTTTCCCAAACAAAATCTAGTTTTGACGTCCCATGGTTTTGGAAAATATTGTGAGAAAAGAATAGATTGCTTAATAATCAGCAATGCAATTATTTCTGTTCACTCAGAATTTTCTATTCAATAACATACAAAGTTTCCACTTCTAACATCAATTAATTGTGTCGTCTGTAACTCCTTTCAAATTGAAATAATAAACAATCTTACCGTTTGGGAAAGAAACCCTAAGTGTTTCTACTGTATTAACTCTCATACATAGTGTGGGGTCATTTATAACCCCAGAAATATATTTATGCTTGCTATATTCAAAGTTGTTCTCCGATGCGCGTTTACTTTTTTACTTTTTCTATCTAATATTCGTCGATAATAAGTCAAATTGTCTTGAACATCGAACAACGTTTGAAGGACTTAACGTCAATTTTGAGATGGGATAAAAAAATGACCACGGTGCATATAAACGCATTGAAAAATTGGCTATTAGTCCTCATTTTTTGCAAATTCAATGAGAAATCATTTGACGTTTAGCAAAATATTAAATAGTATTTCCTCTACCATTTATTTTATTTGTCAACAATTTTGACATACTCAATCAAATCAAATCAAATCAAATATTTTTATGCCCCCGTATCGAGAGATCGGGGGCATATTGTTTTACTCATGTCCGTCTGTCTGTCTGTCTGTCCGTCTGTCCGTCCGTCTGTCTGTCCGTCCGTCCGTCTGTCCGAAAACTTAACCTGAAAACTTAACCTTTGCCTTTTCTCCAAAACTATTTGACATACAAAGCTCAAATTTGGTATGCAACTTCCTTTCAATGATATCTATCTGTGCCAAGCAATTTGACCTTCCTCAAGGTCATCCGTTAACCCTTATCAACCCTTTACTCTACGAAAACCGAAAACTTAACCTGAAAACTTAACCTTTGCCTTTTCTCCAAAACTATTTGACATACAAAGCTCAAATTTGGTATGCAACTTCCTTTCAATGATATCTATCTGTTCCAAGCAATTTGACCTTCCTTAAGGTCATCCGTTAACCCTTATCAACCCTTTACTCTACGAAAACCGAAAACTTAACCTGAAAACTTAACCTTTGCCTTTTCTCCAAAACTATTTGACATACAAAGCTCAAATTTGGTATGCAACTTCCTTTCAATGATATCTATCTGTTCCAAGCAATTTGACCTTCCTCAAGGTCATCCGTTAACCCTTATCAACCCTTTACTCTACGAAAACTTAACATTTTAGAAAAATTGGCCATTTCGGGGGCATTTGTGTTTCACAAACACATCTTGTTATTGTTCACATCATGTACAAAATGATATACGAACTATTCACACATAAACAAAACATATAACAAACGATTTACGTTCATATCTGTTATAATCTAGAATGTCTATCATCATAAGACTCTGTATATACACAAGGTCTTACCAGGACTCACACTGCCCTTTTTTCAGCTTCTCTATCAAACATAACCCTAATCAGGCCTTTCGCGGAGCCTGGTCTGTTTTAGTACCATTCTTGGAATCTCATACCATAAGTGCGCTTTTTTAAATATCCCGGCTCGTTTATATTCGTAAAGTTATCGTATATATTCGTGAATCACACACGGATGGTTTGCGAGTGATTTGCGATAAACTAAGAGTCATTTACGAATGAATAACGGGACATTCAATCCGTGGACATTCGTGAGAACATTTTGGACATGCCAAAAAACTTCCCCGTATGAACACGAATCATTGCGATAGTCGCCGATTTATTGCGAGTTATTTACGAACGTTTAAGTATTGTTTACGAATACTTACGTATGTCGTTCCGAAAGGACCACTGAAAACGAAATCTATGAGTATGCACGATTTTTTCACAATGCCATTTATTTTTTTTGTTGTAAACAATAAGATATTATCTCTATATCATCATTCAGTAGCTGACATTGAGAAAAAAGGCATTTCATTCTTACGAGTTATTTACGGATGCTAACGTATTGTTTAAGAATGTTCACGAATGGCCTACGAATGTCCAATTCGTAAGGATTCGTAAGGAAAATTCGTCAATGTGAACCCACCTTAAGCATTTTGAATTTCTAATAATTATCCATCACTGATATTTCCACATGGATACACAAAAAGTAAAGTGAAGATGACGTCACATCAAATTTGGCCTAGAAACACTAGTTTACACTCAAGGGATAGTTATGAATATCTCTTAAAAGGGTAAGCGCCGAGATATCTTTAGATCTAACAAGACGGGGAAAAATGTTTCACACAAGTGTTTTTCTTTGTTTTGTTTTGGTATCATTGCTTACCCGGTTGATATAGAATAAATACGATGCTCTCGATTTTCCCTCACACTTCACACAACAAAGAAAAAATAGGGTGGTCCAATGTCAATGTAGTTGCAAAAATCAAAACATTTTTTTTCATTGAAGATAGTTTCTTCAATGTTTAGCAAATAATCCTTGAAGGAAAAAAATGCTTGTTAATTAAGACTTCTGAACCAACATCGTTAATGAGTTGTCAAAACAGGAACATGTTTTGAATTGGGATGAAAGAGCGACATCAAAACGTCGACTGTTGCTGTTCCAGTGTAGAAAAAGAATTCCACTTTTTTGTTGGTGGAAACCAAAATTTGACATAACAACGTCACTGCATTAGTGCTGCTTGTAGATTTATGTTATTCAACTAAAAATGGAAATAGAAAATAAATGTTAAAGGAAAAGGAGAAATGCTGGTTAATTATGGCATTTTCTTCATTTCCAATAATCCTCTCTAAAACATTACTCTAATGGTTGGCTTGCGAAAACCATTCATGTGAATGAAACTGAGTGTTGAACAGCAAAACTGTTAACGGTTTCTTTCGATCTTTCAAAACTATCCTAAACTATCCCATAGATTTGGTTTGACAGTTGTACATGTAGGCAATGTGTGACGTCATTTTATCCAGACCTGCACATGGATGTTTTCAAACCCTTTCTCACACGACACAAATTAAGGGTGGTCTTATTCAAAAGTTGTTGCAGACAACAAATGGATGCCTTTTTAAAGAAAACATTTGTGTATACATAATTTAGATCTAGATCTAATAAAGAAAATTAAAGGCAAAAGGAAAAATACTTTTGTCTCGGATATTTTCCCAAACCATTCTGTTAGGAATGTCAAAATCAGGCCTGGTTTTGGACAAGGCTAATACAATTGGATTTTCAATGCTGTTAGAGAGATTTGCCTTGTTGTTCAAACTCTGGTGGTAAGTTAGATTCTCTTTTGACAATTTGTTTAGCAGGACTTGAAATTCTTATGTAGGCTACACCAATTTGGGCAAAGAAAGAAGGCCTACCGCCTTTTAAAAGTAGCCTAGAAATCCTGCCAACTTCTTTATAGGATGTTTCATAATCACATGCTAGGCCTACATCTATGTCTTGGCCTATAAAATAATAGCTTCACAGGCCAAAATATTCTAAAAGTAATTAAGCAAATGTCGAATTTCATGAAACCGTAGATTAGCCTAATTGCATAATCTTAAAAGGTGCAGTTTAAGATGCGTCACTTATTCATGTTTCAGCCCTTTCATAAATACCGGTAGCATAATCCTAAACCGAAATTGAAAGCATTTTTTGTATGTCACATTTAGGTCAACAACTACGAAAAACAGAATATCTACTACTTTTAACATAGAAATCATCGAGGGAAAAGGAGTAAATTGATAATTTATCAGTATTTTTTAAACTACATCATTCTGTCCGGTATTCCAAACCAGTTCTTAGCCTAGTTGTAGCTTGTATATTTCCCAAACAAGACTGTCTAGTTTTAGAAGGGTTCAATTTACCAGACTGATTAAAATATTTGCTGACGATCTGAGATCTCTTTTCAATGTATTAAAGTTGTTTGTGGGCAATGGATACATATGGCATTATGATTCCATTTTAATGCACTTTGAGATGTGAATTGCTCGCTGGATTTTTTTCTTTTCATTTTTTGTTCTGATTTCTGACTGCACACTTCTTCGATCTAAATAATCCTTTCCGAAACAACACGATTTTGAGCTGATCCAAACTGAAAGGAGTTGCAGAAACTAAAACTGAATGCTTAAATTGTAGGGATCTCCAGAATGTAGCAGAGAACGAAATTTTATCATTTCCTGCAAGATTGTCTACAACCAACAAGTATTTATTAGCCTATTATACATGTCGTCACAAAGTGTCATAGCTTAGAAATGTAAAAAAAAAAAAAAAAAAAAAAAACATAACCTCAGAGGTTTTGTCTCTTTAGAAATGTTTTTTGACTTGATTTGTTGATCACTTTGATGGACGGCATTAATTTTGTCGCGTCGAAGAATACGGCGGCGATTACTGCGTTTTTGACACTCCAGATAGATTTTCAGTGGGCGAGTGTTAAAGGCAAAAAGAAAAAAAATCTGCACTGTCATGACTGTATAGACTATAGTGGTCGATGTTATAGGCCCTACTGTTATTATGTTTATTCCAGAGTCATTCAGGAGACACATTGTACGTCTTGAAAATGGACGTCATGGATGTCACGTTTACAAGTGTGTTCAACAGCGTTATCATAGGTTATTGTTTAATATCAATTAATCGTTAATATTTGTCACATTGAACTAATTATGGTGTCATATGAAAGAAAAATTGTCGTTGCATTAAAATATGCAAAAAAGTGAAAATCAATTTTTTTGTCATTTAGGCAGGTTTTCTCACGAGGCACCTCATATAAAATTGCTGCAAAAAATATCTAAAATGCCTATATTTTGTTAATTTTGAGATATTCGCATCAGTAAATTGTTGCCTAGCAACCGTTCCCATGGTAACTTAAACATAAAATTGTGAAAAGACATTAAAATATTTTTTGCTAGCAGCGATTGAAGACATATAAGTGTTCTGATGTAAACATATATAGTCTTTTTAGGGCTACACATGTATTAATATTTATACCATAAGAGCAATAAAATCATGGATTTTTGGTAAACCCTCCCCATAAATAACTGAAATTTCTGAAAAATCTGTAATATGCTACAGTGGATTATTTTTATATGTTTTAGCCCAGTAATGGTAGAAAGTTTTGCAAGTGACAACTATGCTGTGTGGCCCCTTGATTTTTTGACAAAATTATCCTGTAAATTGCTGTATTTTCAGCATTTTCAAAATTGTCAATTTTGATTGAATTGGTTGCTATGGTAACCAAAGTGCAATAACACCAACCGTTTTATTTCATGATTTTTAGATTCTTAAAATATTGTACTACATGAAAATAAACACTTTCTTCAATGACATACACATAAATTCTTGAAAAATATGATCATTTTGATGCATCTTTATCAAAATTAGAATGCAATTTCCTTGTTGCTAAGGGCCCCTAACAACAATGTCATCGGTAAGACTTTCAGCGAATTTGAGTTTATTTTTGTGTTTTATGACTAAAGTTACATTAGTTAAGACATATTAGGTGTAAATCTTTGACTATGGATAAATCACTTTTTCCTGATTTTGCATGATTCTTAGGTGGACTGCTACTTAATATCTCTCTTAATTTCCGTCAAATCGACTAAAAATTTTGTATTTTTTTATTTCTACCCAAAAATCAATAAAACAGTTTTGATAAATTTCACCTAAAATTGCTTTGACTACCCATACTCCTGCTACATGCCGATTTATATTAGCAAACTTTGCACGTGTGACTTATCGGAGCATCAAATATAGTCGTTATACCGTATTTGGCGTCTTTAATCTTTATGACAACAAATCATAACGTTAAATTTTCTCTAACATTCTAACCGAAAGTTCAGTGGCTGGTAGAGATCGATCAATATGCCACTTTTTGCACTAAGACCCATTTTTCTATGATGCAGCATATTAATGAAAGAAACGTGACTCTATATTCACTTAATCAGGTGACTTGGAACATTCTACGCAAATTTTATCAAAATCCGTCAATGAATTAAGAAAGAGTTATGTCAGAAAACCTGTTTACATCAAGTCCCATTTTGCCATGACGCACCGTATTATAGAAAAGTACTAACAATGTACGCATAGTCCTAGGTGACAAGACTTTTTCTGTGAAAATTCTTTCAAAATCTGTTCATAAATGTAGGGGATGTGCCAACGTATATGATGGCATTAATTTTGCGATTAAGGTATAAGACCCATCATTGAAAACTCCTCTTTCTAGCAATGGTACATGCATCAAATTACACACTCTTGTAAATACACTTCAAAGAAGTTGATTCTCCGTGCCGGATTTCAAGATTATGCATCAAGAAGAAAATAATTTACAAATATCTTTTTACTCTATATTCATATACAAGGGAGGTAATTTATAACATTTTTGTCAAATATTTCCATAATTATACATTCATTTGAAATTCTAAACCGTTCAAAATGCATTTGTTTGTATTTGGAAAGGAAATATAGTACATTTTAGGATTTACTGGCACATTTCAAATTTCGCCTCTGGCTCTTTGGTGCTAATGATGGGTTGTATACGTTAAGTTGCCTTTTTCGATGACGCTGTATGCTATGAAAAAACCGTCGCACCGAAAGAAAAGATAGAAGGACAAATAGGCTGAGAAGGTTACATCAATAGACGAATACCTTCGGTGGCGTTTAAAAATCGTAAACAATCTATAAATCGGTTTCTCCGAAAACGTGAAAGAACTATGGTGTATACTTAATTTTGCCTCTCAGTATATTTACTATTCAACATCATGTGCTGTTCCAGTTTGATTTTTATAACCAAGATTAAGCCTTTAAAATTAAATTTTGAAACATCAGAATGATACATTACAAGTAGTTAATATGCTTTATACGATAAGCCCCACCTTGTCTCATCAACATTTATTTGCCTATCAAAAATTTATAACCAAGTGTTTGAAAAGGGTCACTCAATGAGCACTTTTGCTTTGCTTGGTTTAAATTGGCCCGGTAGTTGATTTTTTAAGGACTGGTTTGTTTATTTAAAGACTGATAAGCCCTGCCCTGCCACACTCAAATTCTTTAACAAATCAAAAATTCACAAACAACTGTAAAAAAAAGAGTCACTCAAGCAACATCCCTGCCAAGATTGGTTCAAATTAGCCCAAAAGTTGATTTTTATAAACTGACACGATTTAAAAACGCAAATAGTACTTTAATAGATTATATCTACAAAATTCTATATAAACGATGTATAGCCACGTATAATTGTTTATACAACAATTGTTAACATAACAGGACACAAAACGACCTTTAAAGCCATAAATATTGTCTGAATTGACGTCAGTTTATGCCCAAATACAAGTTGAGTCAATGGCCTGGGATCGAACAGGACGACACCGAACCCCGTGCTCTTGCAGGCGTTTTATCACCGTTTCACAATGTATAGGCCACCTGTGATTACCAACCATAGCATTTGCTGTAGACTGAGCCGTCACAAATCGGTTGCGTAAATGACGTTGACGTTTTAAATTACTAGATGTTTAGTTAGTAGACGCGGCTGACCGGAACGTGGGCGATCTGCATATTACCCGTGTCGTTTACACGTCTCATTAATGTTGGAACCGTCTATTCGGCTAAGCGTATAGCTACCAATATTTAAAAATGACCGCTGACCAGTAGCTCCAAAACTTGATCTTTTTTCCCAAATTAAGCCTCAGCAGTTTGCATGCAAAAAATATTCGTAATTCCCGTTTGTTTTCAATGAGAAGATCAATGTGGCAATTTGTACACAAGAAAATCTTAGTGATTTAACACGTGGTCTATATGAACGAGACACACGGACATTTAGTGACGCGCGGCTCAGATGTCCGGATAGTTTACAGAGGAAACAACAAAATCGCTGTGGCGTGAAGGTACACATTACCTTATTTATGTCCCCAAATATGGTGCCGATCGAGGCTGTAGGAAAGGAATGTATATAATGGTTAATGAAATTATCTTGCGTTTTTAAATCGTGTCAGTTTAGAATTTTCTCATTATTTCTCCTAGTCAAATAAGCCCACCCTACCATGCCAACATTCTTGGCGAATCAAAAATTCACGAATAAGTATTGAAGGCAGTCCCTAAAGAAACATATTTTGTACAAATTAGACCAATGTTTGATATTTAAAGAATTTTCTCGTGGTGTATCTATGTCTGATGAGTCCCGCCCTGCCACGCCCACACTTTTTAAATGAATCAGAAATTGCGAACAAGTTTTAAAAAGGGTTACCGCAGGAGCATTCATGCCATGCTTGAAAAAAAATGACCCAATGGTTAGGGTGAAGAAGATTTTTGAAATATAATCTATCAATTTCTGATGAACCCCACCCTGCCAAGCCCACAATTTTTGATGATGTAAATATTCATGAAAATGTATCGAAGGCAATCCCTAAAGAAACATTCCCGCCAAGTATGGTACAAATTGGACCAATGATTGATTTTTAAAGATTTTTCACAGGATTTCTCTCAGTCTGATAAGTCCCGCCCTGCCACACCAACAGTTTTTGACAAATAAAAATTCACGAGCAAGTTTTGAAAATGGTCACCTAAGAAACATTCCTGCCAAGTTTCGAAAGAATTGGCCCAGCGGTTGAGGAGGAGAAGATTTTTGAAGAATTACCTAATGATTTCTTTAAGTCTGATAAGCCCCGCCCTGCCACGCGAACATTTTTTGACAAATCAAAAAATCACGAACAAATGTTGAAAGGGGCTACCCAAGAAACATGCCTACAAAGGATTGGCCTAGTGGTTAAGGAGAATAACATGTTTAAAGCAATTGTTGACGACGCACGCCGGACAAAGGGTGACCACAAAAGAACATGTTGCTCAGGTGAGCTCAAAAGAGAGAACCCATCGCAACATAGTCATAACACACTAAACGTTTACATATCAAAGCAGTCTATTAATGCAAAAGAAGAAAATGTGGTTATTGGGATGCTCTTATTTTGCCTAAATGTTTCCCAAAGCATTTTCTCCTAAAAAGTCTACTTCTTTGGGAAAGCGTTAACGAACAAACAATGAATTACACTGATCAATTTCAACCAAACAGAAATGTTTTGAGAGAAAAGAAAAACATGATGACTTTGCTCACAATTTAATTTTCCTTCAATATTCCCTATTCTCACTAAACTGCTTTTTTTCTTTATTAGATCTACGTATCTTATTAAGTCTAGAACCTGCTTCGAATTGGGCATAAATTTGAAATGATGGTTTATTATGTTGACCATTTCCTAACTAATTCTTTGTTTTGATGCCCACAAATAGCAAAATTGGAATCCACAAATTTTGAGGAAAGAAAGATAAACTGATAATCGAACATTTTCGGGTTTTTTTACTTTTGAAACAGTTTCAAATTAGACCTGTTTTGTTTTTACTGATATAAGTTTGGAATGAAACGTCAAATCATTTGACATTCAATTACATGTACCAATCATTGACAATTTTTGACGCAATTAAGTGCTTGCGAAGCGTTTTATAGAATGGCTACTACTGGAGAAAAAAGGTAAGAAAGCGTTCCATTTTCTTCAACATTTTCTATCATCTTGAAAGAATTTCATTCTGACAATCGGCAAAACTTAATTTGGATAGGACCATATTTTGTTGTTTGGTAAAGGGTTAAAAAATCCATCATTTTTTCGGCACATTTGAAAACGAATTCTTCAAATTTTGTTTACGAGGGGCGTTCAAATAAAAGTGGTGCTTATGGTTCACCATACCTCAGGGTTCCATAGAAGTAGTGGTGCTTACGGGAAAATTACTGTCTTTACTTGGTCAAAATTTGACTCTTTCAAAAGTTATTGACCTTTAAAGTTGGTTCAGTCATATACACTGGCTATTTAGCGCTCTACATTATAGGTCTCATAGGCTTTGAAATATCTGCATCACATGTATATAACGAACTATATCAGATTTGTGGACATTCGAACGTTGAATATACGTCAGTTTTTAGGAAGATAATAAAAATTAGAATTGGTAAAACTGGCCTTAATGATTACCCCCTCTCAGACAACCAGGGTAGAGCTAGTACCAAAGCAAATGTTGCTGTAGTTTCCGACATGAACGAACAAGACGCATGGTTCAAAGTGCAAGAAATAGCAGATAAAGTTGGTTTTTCATCGGGGACATGTTATACGATTTTGACGAAAGGGTTGAAACACAGAAAGGTTTATTCCCATTGGGTCCCCGACCTGCTGCCTGAAGGACGGAGAGTCACCCGTGCAAAAAATATTTCAAAAAAAATGCAATGAATGCACCAAATGTGGTCTTTCTTAGCTTTATACACAGGATTGAACAATAATCTACGATCATGAGCACCAATGGCGTGTCAATCACAAGCAATGGTTGCGAAGGGATCAGGCAAAGTCCGTAATAGCAAAAAAATTAAAAGCGAGGCAAAAGTTTTGTACGCGGTAATTTTTTAAATGTAACGGGTGTATTGTTCAAATTACTGTGTCAAATAGTACCACTATCTCCGGTCATTCAAACAAATATGTATGTCGGCAAAAGTAAAGAAATATCACGAAAAGAGCAGGTCTAGGACCGGCTAAATAAGCATGAACCAAATCCATGACAACGGACCTGTCCACAGGTGTCATCTTGTCCAAGACTTCCTGAAAGAGACACATGCTACACAGCGTCTTCATCCACCTTTATAGCCGGGCTTAAGCCCGTGTGGCTTCTTTGTGTTCCCCATGATGACGAAAAAAGCCTCTGGTCGTCGGTATAGGCCTTCATGTTCCATAAGCAGTGCAATTTACCAATGTCTGCGGGGTGTTCCGAAAGAGGCCTATTTATTGGCATATTAGTAATGGATCTCAAAACTTCAGAAGTGTATGGGTGTCATAGAGGATTACTTCGAAGGATTAAAGAAACTTAAAATTGAATTGCGACATAACTATGGCTTATAGAACACTAGTTCCAAACTTAATTGAACGTCCCTCGTATAAAGCATTTTCTTAAGAAGACCTGTATTTGGCCTACCTAGATTGTATGGGAAAACATTGAGGAAAAGGAAGAAATTAGTGATAGTCAGATATTTCACCATTTTCCTCAATATTTTCTGTGCGTTATCATACACTTATTCTATTTTCGATATTAATCGTTTTCCGACAGTGGAAAATTGTGTGAAGCGGAATGTTCCAACAAACAATAAAGAATTGTTCATTTGGTGTATTCAGGGTTCTTTTTTCCACACAGATGCGCCTCTTCCTATTTTTATGACGTCATATGACCAGAGATAGTTGCAATAATGTAACCGAAATTTTTTTTAATTCTGGTGTGGGTTTCGGTTAGGGTCACAAACCAATACCTATCACCAAATTTTGTGGCTACGATATCGCAGCTAGACCAGAGAGTGTAAAGCAAAGTACCGAGTGACAAATCAGCACTCGCCTGATTTGAAGCACACCACGGGGAAAATTAATATTTTCAATGATAACAACCCAGCCTATCACCGGAATATGAGAGATTTCTTTTCTAATAGATCTCTGAATGGTTTAAAAATGATGGGAGTTGCAGAGTTATTATTAGATTCCATTATTAAGTAACAATAAAAACTATTTTCGTTTATTGCCGCTTGTCAAACAGGCATATATAAGTAATATTATTGCTCCACAAGAACGACAAGTAAAAAATTGCTGTAATGTACAGCAAAATGAATTGTATCGCGCTTAAAAAATTATACCAAAGTACTGAATGGTACAAGTGTCTGGTTAAGTCAACATGCAGTGAAAACCGAAACAGGATTGCATGTCAGCATATGCTGGTGCTAGATCTAGTCTATTTTTGTGTGTTCAGCCAGATTATACATTAATCAAACAACATAGGAGGGGAAGTAAGCAAATACAAAAGTGTTAAATGTTGCAGTTGAATAAATGGGGATTAAAATTAACTTAAACAAGAAAAGAAACCGAATATTTCAGCAAGGAATTAGGACCAAGATGGTCCTGAATCGTTTCTCCGTGAAATTATTCTTTGGAAAAAAAAAGAAGGAAAAAAAGACACACACAAATAAATTGAAAGTGCACCATAGTAACCACAGTTCACTATGAAAATATTTTTCGAAAAAAAAAAGAAAACAAAACAAAACAAAAACAATTCGAAAGGCTCCATGCAATGAAGATTCCTGTTAGATTCCTATGTTAGAAGATTCCTGTTTGAATCTTGATTGAAACTGGCCTAGTAATTTTGGAGAAGTTTTCACATGAACGCACGCCGGAAACAGGACCGTGGCATAAGCCCCGCTAGCCTTTGGTCAGAATAGGTAAAATATTTTAATTAAATAGAAAAAAAGTACTTGTTTATCCATTAGCCTTCTGAATATAAAAATCGTATCAAGTAAATTTTCCAAACCGGAACATTTTGACCACTATAGCTTATTTGTTCTTCGTATAATCATTCAATAGAGAAAAGACTGTGTTGAATAGATCAGAGTGCACGCTAATCTTAGTCTATGGAATCTAAAAATGCTTTGATAACAGCAGGAATAGGAAACGTTTATGATAACAGACATAGATGAACGAACGCACAGCAGCCGCAATGCCACGGATATGATCCTTATTACTTTTGCAATAAATTAAATGTAAAAAAGATAAATACAGAAATGCCATATAAAGTGACAACTACCAGCCGCTAATGTTTAGGATTTAAGCTGTAACACAATACAAGCAATACCATGAATATGTCTCAATAATTCACCCGGCAGATCATCTCTGCCAGGTCATAAATCGGGACCTATATTTGTACTTATCACACACAAAAAACACAAAGAACGAGCGACACATACGAGGAGATTTATTGCTTGTTCATTTTAACTTGAGATATTTGCATACTGATTTCACGCTTCAGGTATTATCGATTTAAACGATAAGATACCTTTGAAATATAGATTCTATTTTCGCGTAAAGTTTAAATTGGCTATGTGGCGTATTGGATAGCGCGTTGGGCTCGTGATATGAAAGATCAAGGTTCGAAACGAACCAGAATCTTTTATTTCTTCTTTTTACTATATGTGCTTTACATCTTTTAATTTTACAATTGATATACTTTCTTTGTGTTTATTTTTATTTTTATATTTATTTAAAATTTCTATTGTTTCAGTTGTATATTTCATTATTTTATTAAAGGGACATTTCATTCCAATTTCAATTTTTTAAAGTTTGTCTTGATGTCAAGATTGGTTATTCTAATGAGCATAAATACTATAAGTTTTTTTAAGTTGTCGCCAATAAGCGAGAAACAGGCATTTAAAGTTGAGACATAATCGATAAATTGCATATAAATCCGAACTGTTGTCCACAACAATTTGTTCAATTTTAACACAAAAATATAAATTTCTCGTAAACGGCGCAATATTTTGGCTTGAAATTTTCAGAATTTTCATAAGGAAAGATGCTCTTTCAGATAAAAATAAAAGTAAAATTAATGACAAAAATTCTGAAATGTCACTTTAAATCATTTCATTTCAAACATAGCATTCAACATCCAAGTTACATCTCGTCAGCAGTGTCATTAGCACTGCCCAGTGTCCATAGGGCACTCGTCTGCTGTGTCGGTATCTTCCATGTCTGATCCTGTGATATTTATGATAATGAGAGCTGGTTTCCCAAACTGCCAAATTTAGGACTGATTCCCCTTGAGAGTAGTTGCAGACGACAAAATGAGTTTATTTGTGAATTGAAGTTGTACCTTAGAGCAAGGAAAATATTGAGGCAAAAGTAGAAAAAAATATTTATTAATAATAAAAAAATAGTCACCTTCTGAGATTCGATCCTTGACCGTCAGGTCTGAAGTCAGAGATACTTACCATTACACCACAGACTCTGCATGAAGAAAGACTAGTATTTAACGGTAAATAAATATTCATTTCAATACAATCGTGACCCAATGTGACCCGAATATGCAAATATCTCGGGTTAATTTGAACGATTAATACTAGAGTGTAACAAAAAGTACAGGACTAAAGTTTTGATTGTGGCGGCGAATTGATTGCGCATAAAGTATTCTTTTGAACGGTTTTGAAATCCATCCAGTCAAAAACTGTTGAGACATTAAAATTGGGTTGTTCTTTTATGTGAAAACCCCTAACAGTTTGTAATTTTTAGAAAAAAAATTGAGAAAACCTATTTGTTCTACTAGTTATACACATGCCTATTTAGTTCAGACGATCCCTTGAAATTATGAAATCGAATCATCCATAATTGTACATGCAGTGTTCATTCAATACTTACCGGGTAATTCTTTTTCGTGCTTTGATTTCTTAGGAAGCGATGCAGTGAATCGGATAGGCCATGGGCAAACCGAAAGTAGGAATTCACATTGTAATGCAATTTTGAAAAACGCTTGAGAAAACCCATTTGTTCTACTAGCAATATACATATCTAGTCAGATAATACGATCCCTTGTAACAATGCAAGTTGACCAGTCCAAATTCAACATGTAGTGGTCATTCAATAGTAAGGTACTTCTCGTTCTTTGATTTCTTATTGCGATTCGAAATGGTACGGTTGGGCTAAAAAAATTTGATGCGATGAAAATTCAAAATTAAGAAGTTTGGGCTGATATGAATCTCCTTTGCGCCACCGCAAGCTCATTTTCGCACGTGAGTATAGCCTATGAAAATCGGAACTAATACAAAAACCAGACACTTTATGTTCTAACATAAACATTATTGATTAGATATGATCTTACAATACATGAATATAGCAATTTAATGCAATAAAAATTAATGATTTAGGAGTTTATGCTGATTTGAATCTCCTTTGCGCCACCGCAAGCTCCTTTTCGCCCGTGAGTATAGCCTATGAAAATCGGAATTAATAAAACAAACAGACACTTTTTTCTAAAGAATACATAATTATTATTGAATAGCTATGGTCTAATAATACATAAAAATTACAATCAATTGTGACGAAAATCTATGATTAAAAAGTTTATACAGATACAAATCTCCTTTGCGCCACCCAGCTCCTTCTCGCCTGTGATTAGCATATGAAAATCGGAATTTATACAGAAAACAGACACCTTTTGTCAAAAAAATAAACATTATGGATTAGATATGATCTTAAAATACGTGAAAATTACAATTTAAATGCGATAAAAATTAATGATAAAGGAGTTTGGGCTTATATGAATCTCCTTTGCGCCGCAGCCAGCTCCTTTTCGTCCGTGAGTAGCCTATTAAATCGGATTCAACACAAAAATCAGACACTTTATGTCCCAAAACAAAGATTACTGACTAGATTTAATCGTAAAATACACGAATATTACAATCTAATGCGATAAAAAAAATCATGATTAAGGAGTTTGGACTGATATAAATCTCATTTGCGTCACCTTCATGTCCTTTGCGTCTTTTGCGCCAAAAACAGGTCCATTGCGTGTTTAAGTCCAACCCGAAATGGTATGCATAAATGCGTTGCATTTAAACGGATAGGAAAAATACATGTCCACCATGGGCAACCCGGAAGTAGGGACTTTCCATTGCTATGCAAAGTATAAAACTATACTAGAATTTCGTTTACACGAATTTTCAGCGTGGTCTGAGATTAAACGAACTTCAATGTATACTTATAGTACTGCTTGAAAAATTATACCGTGTAAACAGTTTATGTGTAGGTTATATATACGACTTTCAAGTACAAATAATTATCGCTCATGACGTAATTTCTAAAATTAGAATATGTATACCACAATATGTATCGCGCCATAGGCGCGATACAATAACTCATGTACTACCGGAATTACGAAAAGACCCAATGATTTTTAAGTAAAATCAGACATCGAAGTCGTGAGTAAGGATGGGTTGCAACAAGGGTTCAAAAGATAGATTTTCTTTAAATTCAGTGAATTGATAGAGTTACATAATATCTTTAATTTGTATGTGTAAAAATTCTGATGAAGACTTTGTTTTGGAGATAATAGTTAACAAAGTGGGTGGGGTAAATTGACCTGAGAAGCAAATTTTTACTTTGAAGTTAAATAACTTATTCTGTATAGATCAGATCGATTTGAAATTTTGCACGTACTTTCAATGTACTAAGGATAGAAAATTTTAGAATAGTCCTCTCAAATGCGCGTTCCGTGCACTTTACCTCGTCAAAATCAATTGAGTTTAAGCTGAGAAATTAAACAAAACATACCTTGAAGCGGACGATTGTTTCGGTGTTAACGCTTCCCAAAAGTGAAGTCACGTGGGTTACCCACCGTGAATAATTCATAGACCGTGTTACATTTCCATTCCAAATACAAACATATTTAATAAGCATTTTGCATGGTTTAGCATTTTGAATTAATGCATACTTATGGAAATATTAGACAAAAATGTTCCAAAATTATCCCTCTTGTATAGGAATATATCTAGTAAAATAATATTTGTAAATTATTTCCTTCTTGAAGCATAATCTTGAGATCTGAGAAGGGTATGAATTTGCGTAAAAAGGATAGAAATTATCGAGACGAAAGGAGAAAATGTATGCTAATCATCACCCATTCTTCTTTTGTCTCAATGTTTTCCCAAATCTAATCTATTAGAGATGTCAAAATAAAGTCTTGTTTAGGGAAAGGGTTAAATAATAAGTACAAACAAAATATCTATCAATTTGACATTTTGGATAAACGAAACTGTTTACCAACAGCTTTTGCAGATTCTATCAGTTAAGCCTTTCCCAAACAACAAAATGCGAACGACTAGTTTATGCCAATGCTACCAGATCTGAATGCTACTTGTCAGGAACCTTCACTCAACGTAGTGTGATTCCTTTTCAACTTCTTTTTTCCTCCGTATGTTGTCATTACATGTTGGAAGCTTTGTTCGCAATTGGGTAAGAACCTTGATCTGGTATAAAGTTAACCACTAATGTGTTGCTTTTTCAGTAGGGCAAGTTTAAAAAAAAATGTGACCAAAGCGTGACATTATAAATTATAAGAATAACAGCTATTTTTACAGAATATCTTCAAGATTTTTTAATCAAGAAGGCTAAAAACTGGTTAAGCAGTGCCTAAATTATATCTTAAATTTTTGTTCATTTATTTCAGCTAAATTTGTGTGCATAATCTTTTAAAGTGACAACAAAAAAGCGTTTCACTCCTGACTGCATATAGATCTAGATTGCACAATATGAGAAATTGTAATCCACGAATCACTAGATAGTAGAGTGCAGATGTCCACAAGGTTGATGCCTTCTTAAAATTTGAGTGGTAGATTTGTAGCCGAATAGACAAACATGAGAACGCATTTTAAAAAGAAAAGTGTTTCACTCCTGACGCAATATTCATAGGGTTATTTATAAAACAGCATCCACATTCTACACAAGTAAAGATAAGATGAAAAGGTAATTTTAAAGTAACATTTCACATTTATTTCATTTTTTAAAAGTATGTCTTGATGCAAAGATTGTTTATTCTAATCCGTAGAAACGCTATCAATTTTTTTAAGTTGTTATCTATAAGCGAAAAAATGCCTTCAAAGTTGAGACAGAAATGACAAATTCTATATAAATCTGAACTGTTGTCCACAACATTTTTTTTTTTAATTTTAGCACAAAAATATATATTTCTCGTAAATGGTTCAATATTTTTGCTCGAAATTTTCAGAATTTTCATAAGAAAACATGCTCTTTCAGACAGAATAAGAGTAAAATTTGCAAAAATAATCGTGAAATGTCACTTTAAGAGAATGATGCATATGTTGTTTTATGTATTAGAAGTGCTTATTATAGTATCCTGTTACTGTTTTTTTTTATTTACAATAGCTTAAAAACCTGGTACAAGTGAAAAATGTCACAGAAAAAGCGTTTCATTCCTGACATTTTTGACATGTTTTATTGATGTGTCTTCTTTAGTAGTGAAGCGATTTTCTTTAAACCCGGTACACAGTATATAGACACAATAACACATGTTTTTAGCATTGATTGGGTTGAATATGTTTCTCTGTAACAGCATGTAAAAAATGAATGGTCACATTTTTTAAACTTGCACAGACTTAACAATTGGAACCGTTATATATGTGTATGATTCTGATACAATTTCAAGTTGATCTGAGAAAAAATGTGGCCTCTGGAGTGCATACAGGGTTTTTGTAAGATTTGACCCCATGACATACTTTTTGACACCAGTTGACCAAATATCAACCTCCAATGAGATTTTACCATGACAATCATTCTGGCCAAATTTCAGGTGGCCTCTGAAGTGCATTTTCTTATATTTCATATTTTTACCCTAGTTGACCGAATTTCAAACTTTTCTGAAACTTCATAAAGATAATGATTTTTACCAAATTTCAGCTTGATCGGACAAATAATATGGCATCTAGAGTGCATACAAGGAAAGGTCAACTGACGCACGAACGCACGACGGACACAGCGTCATTACAACAGTCTTCAGCCAGTGTAGCTTAAATTCTAGGAGTTTGAATATTAAACGCTATTTCAAGTTATCTACATTCACATAGGCAAGCAAAATACTAAAGCATCTCCGTGGTTCATTTGTAAATTTAAATTCTTAATTTTGAGGATATCAAAACGAAGATTAACCATATATATTTCATCATTCCTATGTCATCGTTTCTTGTAGAAGCTTTCGCGTGATTCAGTGATAAAGGACCACATGGATAGAGACCACAGTGCAATTGGCATCTTCAGCAGTGTAATAGCATACCTGAAAAGGGATTTTAGAGAAAAATTAAACAAGGAACACGTCGGTGTTGGGGATGACGATATATACTGGACACTTACTGTTCCTGCCATTTGGTCTGATGCTGCAAAACAGCTTATGAGGGAATCTGCAAACAAGGTATATGTATAATTGTCGATTTCATTCAAAAACTTAATCAAACAAGGTCTTTCCGGAACGGCACAGGTACGTCCAAGAGAAGCTTGTCAGTAGAATCTACTGAAATTAGCTTTTGAGAAATTGTGCCAAACTTAGTGAGTTATGACGTTATAGTTATGACATCATTTCTGTGACACGAACAATTTTTACGTGGATGCGTCTTTTTCAGCTTGGCGATAGCCAAAAAAGTACATTTATAAAATAGATCGTTATTTAGGGCAATACTGGGACGTAGATAATTCAAACCTTACTGAAAAGTACATTTGTCATGGACAGCTGTTTTCTCGTGCTTTGCAAAGTTTAAAGACGAAAGGGTTAGTGTGCAAAAGCAACCCTGCTATAGTCGGTAAATAAAAGCGAAAGGTGAAGAAAAATATCCTAAAATGGTGAATTTTGTCTATTTTGATACCAAGATCTTCCCTCAAATCCTTGTCAAAGCTGAGGACATTCGGTTCGGTTGGTTCGGTTGGAACTCTGTTTAACCAACCAACCCATCCCACCATGACGGCTAGAACAAGCAACCGACCCCGCCAATTAAACTACCCCCATAATGCAAGCTAGAATAAGCGACCAACCCAGCCAAACCAACCGTTCCCCCCCTGACCATGCTGGTCAGAACATGCGACCGACTCTGCTCAACCAACAGACCTACCCAACCGTGCCGTCTAGAACACACGGCTGACTCCGCTGAAACAATTTTTTCTCCCTCATGTCGTTCATAACATATCACCAAGATTGGCAAACGAATTGATCTGCCCCACCATGTCAGCCAGAATACGCAACCAACTAAGCTGAACCAGTATTTTGGCCCACCACTCAGGTCAGAACATGCGACCGGCTCTGCTTAAATAATCAATTTGCCCCCATTATGTCTGTAAGCACACGGACCGACCCAGCTGAAATTATCAGTCTGTCGGTTCGAGCTGAAATTATCAGTAGGTCGGTTCCCAGGTACTCGTTTCAGCCCTTGTTCGGCATTATTTGTACCAACATGGCCTTGAAATGGATTCACACCAGGAAGTTTCGTACGTTTAGCGAAGTCCAAACACATTCAAGAGGGGACATCCCATTTGGTCTAAAATTCAATTTTCCTATTTCGTCTAAAACATAAAACAATTGAACTTTGTTTATGCATCATTTGTATATCACACCTGTTTTAACACTTACACCTTTTTGACGCATATCCCTCAAACTCTTTGTATACTATATTATGTTAGACGAAATGGGAAATTGATAAAGCAGGGTCTGAACAGGTATTAGACGATATGGGAATTTTTAGTCTAATCCAAATATTTTATACGAGGTACAGTCGGAAAGTTCCCGGACTATTCCTTTTTGAGCAATATTTGACGTCAGATCTAGATAAATTTTGGCATGGGTGTACGTGGACTTTTATTTTACTTGTCTGCACATTTTATATACAGATATACTTTGCATTTCTCCTTTAAACGAACATTGTGATTGGTTTGTGAACGAAGTACGGCGCAGTTTGAAAAACCCACGTCGCGAAATTATAAGATCACATAAAATTCAAAAAAAAGTTCACAAATCGGCGAAATAACATCATGTAATTTTGCGTAATTTCTAATCAATATCATTTCAAAAGAATGTTAAAATATCAGCACGATCAGTTGAAGGTCTCATTTGTTACAGGCATTTATTATGGGAATGGAAGAAGCAACAAACGGCGTGCCTTCGACGTCATGAGAACGCACGGAGCAGCGGACCGCGATTATGTTTTCTGTAAGTGCTGTACGACCAATTAGAACTTCTTGAACCCGTAACAAATACTTTCCTAACTCCGAAAAGATGTCAAAGAGCAAAAGACAGCGAATTCTGCGAAGAAAACAATGTTATCCTTCTTTTGAGACAACAAAAACCGCTTCTGCAGTATGCCGTACGAAAACATTGCGGCGATTGAAAGCTTAGTTTCGAGGGAGATGGTTTAAGAATGAAGAAGAAATGAAATACGCTGTCTGATCTGATGTCAAGGGAATCCAAAAGGACGGGTATAAGCTTAGACAGTGTTTTACAGTTGGATTAACAGTAATGATATTTATTGAGCTGCAATGGACAGAATTTCGAGAAAAAAGCTAAATGCAGTAATGACGTCGTTGAAACGTCGCCCTTTCAACATTTTTGACGTCAAAGTGCTCCGTACAGTATTAGATGTTATCTTTTAAGATGTTAAATCTCAATTGTTTATGAGTCAACACTATCTTAAGTATAGATAATCGTGTAGAAAAGGGTTTCCAAATGATGTTGATAGGTGTTTAAGAATTATTTGTTGGAAAATATTGCAATCACAAAAAAAAGTCCGGGAACTTTCCGACTGAACCTCGTATGATAGACGAAATGGGATTAGACCAACTGGGATGTAATCATTCAAGACTTGTCATAGATTAAAGATTGCTCGCATAGGTAACGGCATCGAAGAGAAAAACTTTAAGTAACAAAAAAAGGAAATTAGACCATTTTCTCCGATATCGTTATCTTTGATTCGTTCTAAAAGATAAAATGGGTTCGCATTCGAAAACATAATGTTCACATCCAGCATGTCCGAATTGCATACATTGTAACAATACTGACAATAACATCAGAGCGAGAAATGAATCTTATATAATGATTAATATATTTACACGGATAATCACCGAGAAAAATCGACAGAAATAAAGTTCTGCATGACACTGTCGCAGTTCACCGTCAAAAATTATCATTCGGGCGTTTTTAGCTCACCTGAGCACTAAGTGCTCAAGGTGAGCTATTGTGGTCACCTTTTGTCCGTCGTCCGTCTGTCCGTCAACAACTTGTTGTTAACACTCCAGCATCCACAAATACTGACCAATCTCGACCAAACTTGGTCAAAATATGTATGACCTAAAGTTCTTGGATGAGTACGGCCTTAGGTCAGATCGAACCAGGAAGGGGGGGGGGGGTTATGTGCCCTTGAACGTCAAAAATAGCTACTTTTGAATGTGTTAACACTCTAGCAGCTACAAATATTGATCAAATACAAATCTTGGCAACATTGTTGGAATTTTTAAGATCTTGGATTAGTTTGATTTTCAGTCTGATTGGACTAGGAAGTCATGAGTTATGTGCTCTTAAATTAGACAAATGCCGTTTTCTGATATGTTTGACATTGTTTACTCTCTTGCGTCTACAAATATTGACCAATCAAGACAAAACTTGGACTCAATGTTATGGACTATAAATTCTAAGATGAGTATGATTTCCAGGAATATCGGACAAGGAAGTCATGTGTTATGTGTGCCCTTGAATTTTACAAATATTTTGTTTTCGACTATTCTTGACTTTGTTACCATTCTAGCATCTAGAATTATAAACCAATCAATACAAAAGTTGTACACAGTATTAGGGACTATAAGATCTCGGATGAGTATGATTTTCCGTAAAATTGGACAAGAACGTCATGAGTTATGTGCCCTTGAATTTGACAAATTTGCCATTTTTGACTATTTTCGACTAAGTTTACACTCTAGCATATACAATTATTGCCCTATCAAGACAAAACTTGCACACGATGTTGGAAATTGTAATATCTAAATGAGTTGGATTTTCATTTTGATTAAACTAGTAAGTAATGAGCTATGTGCCCTTGAATTTGACAAATTTTCCATTTTAAACTGTTTTCGAAGTTGTGTACACTCTAGCATCTACAATTATTGACTAATCAAGATTAAATGTTGGTGACCATAAGAATTTCGAATTTTGGTTCGTTTAGTCACAAGTTGATATGTCCTTGAATTTAACAAAATTGCTGTTTTTGACTTTGTTTTTAGTCTAACAAAAACAAATACCGACCAATTAAGACAAAACTTGGACATAATGTTCAATGTTGGTCAACATAAGATCCTGGATGACCTTGAATTAGGCCTACAGTGTAATTGAACAAGAAGTTGCTCAGTAATCTGTCCTTAAATTTGGTGAAATTGCCCTTTTGACTTTTTTTACTCTAACAACCACAAAAAGTATGTGATCAATTAATACGAAACTTTGGTACAATATTGGTTACCATAAGTTTGTTTTCAGTCTTAGTCACAAATATCGATTGACTTGAACAAGACTGTGGATCAGACTTGGGTCAGGTGAGCGATTTAGGACCACCATGGTCCTCTTGTTTATTCATTTACGAGGGGTGTTCATTAATTAATGAAAACATATCTGCCAGTCTTTTCATACGCAACATAATTAAGAAATAAATACATAGTTACAAAGAACTGATTTTAAGCATTCATTTTGAAAATCCAGACTGAACGTGCCCCGTGTTACTATGGCAACGCATGACGTCACATTTTCAATTGGTATGACGTCTGACGTTTTTCACGTAATTTTCGCTAAAACAGACTTGCATAATGGTATTTATTTAGAAATTGTGCACAGAAAATGTTTATTCAGCATAATTGTCTGATGGCGTTATGTTTTTACTTCAAAACTACATATAAGGTATTTGTATGTGGCAAAACTGAAATCTTCGGCATAGTGATCAAGGGAATTAGGTAAATATAATGATATAAACGGAGGTGTAAACACGCTTTTTAACTATGTATTCTTCTGTTATATATACGATGTTAATTTCAAACATTGATTTGCAACGTGCACGGAACTTGTGATTGATTTTGCTATGCCCTAACATTAAATTTCTTTTATTTGAACTGTGATGACGTCACATTATTGACCCCTCCCACTGTAAACCATGGGAAAACGTTGAGATTTTCCATATTCAGAGTATTTGATGATGATTTTTTTCTATTTCTTTAGAGAGAAAAGTGGCTTTTACTGCTATTTTATGTTTGTACCAGATGCACAAAATTTACCAGTACAAGGTCAGAATGATTCGATTTGGTTTTCCTGGTTTCTGAGATGAAATATTGATGGAAATCGCTGGAATTTAAGAGTATAAACCTTCGCAATTTTGTGACAGTGTTGCCATGTCATGCACGGTTCTTGTTCTTTGAAAAAATCTACATGCTTGCTACTTGCAATTTAAACATTAACTAATAACACATTCTAAGTATTAAGCTGATAATGCATTTCCATGATTTTTGAACGTCCCCTATACCAATAAATCGTCGAGAAAAAAATGGACAGAAAAAGTTCGGCATGACATACGGAACATACTGAATCATAATTTCGAAAATGGATGCCAAATTCCAAAAAAAAGTCAAAGTTCCGTGCCCAGTTTCGAGAGTAGGCATGCCGAGTTTCGAGAAAAGACAAAACACTAACATAGGCACTACATGTATACGTATACATTATTGAGTAATATTACAGGAATACTACTGTACGTTTATAAATACACTTGCTTATACTCCCAGTTATGACGTTATCGCAAATATGTCCATTTATATCTATAACACCGGAAATAAAAAGACACATATAAATTGAGCATGCGGTAATTATTTTCCGGTAATACATTTCACCCTTTAGAATTAATAATCTGCAGATGATTTTATTATAAACTAGTATTTATGTTAATCTACTAAAACGTACAAAATCATTGGAATCTTTGATAAAATATATTAAACGACGTTTAAAATATAACAACCAGATCAAATTAAATAAAATCTAAAATAAGTTTATCACTTAATCCTAAAAGTGATCGAAATTAATTGGTGACATCTGCTCTGTTTTGTCAAGTAGACTCCCACTGATCCACACGCGCAATTCTGTACAACCCAGGTTGCTTGATATGCACTTGCATTTCTGGATCCACATTAAGATTTTGTGTAACCGCAGTTTTCAAGTTCTAGATGTGCCTGTGGTGCTGACAACAAGGTCGTCATAAACGACTGGTATACATCTTGACCCCTTGTCCAACCAAATCTAGAACTAGATCTAGAATGGGAGGTCAAGCGACCATGTCAATGTTCCAAATACAAATGTAATGCACTGGAACGCTGCGCGCTCAACAGCTTCCTCAAATATCGCATTTGTAGGTGGCAATCGCTCGGATTCACATTCCTACCTACGAAATAGCCAGCACCGGAGTGTTTCAAGTTTTGTGATCTCTGTTCCTAGCTGATACAACTGGCAGAAACACTTTTCAAGAGTGTCAGTTATTGCATGACCCGCAGAGATGGCTTTGAACGCGTCTACAGCAATTGTGTCTGTCTGCTCAAATGCCTTCCAACACAGATTTTTCGTCTTTCCAGTGAAGGACCCTGTGTCATCAGCTCCTGAAAAATCATGCACAGCTGGTAAAGCTTCGGCCGCGTCATTTCCTATGGCATCAACTACTGCATTAAGACGTATAATGCGTTTTGTCTCGACATTTCCTGTAACAAACACAATGCATTGAGGTAAAAGCTTTGGAAGTCGCCTCAAGCATATCACAAATACATTAATTTCTGGCGAGTATATACCAATAAAAAACATGAAGCCACGTTTAAAGCAGTCAGTTGCATGGAACAAAATCTTTATATAGGCCTCTACCTGAGAACTTGATAGATATGACATATCAAAACGAAACAACATTGTCTTTCTTTGAGATTTGTGATTAACTTCAAAGCGAGGTATACAGTGAGCTCGTCTTTAAAGTGACATTTCAGAATTATTTTTACATAAATTTTACTTTGATTCTATCTGAAAGAGCATGTTTTCTTATGAAAATTCTGAAAATTGCAAGCCAAAATATTGAACCGTTTACCGGAAATATATATTTTTGTGCTAAAATAAGACAAATTGTTGTGGACAACAGTTCATATTTATATAGAATTTGTCATTTCTGTCTCAACTTTGAAGGCGTATTTTTCGCTTATAAATAACAACTTCAAAAAACTGGTAGCATTTCTACGCATTAGAATAAACATTTTTTGCATCAAGACATACTTTTAAAAAATGCAATAAATGTGAAATGTCACTTTAAAGTAGAAGACGAGGAGAGAAGAGTTGTCAATGACACATTTTCGAGCCGTGTGCTGTCTGTGATACGATACGATCCCATTTGTATCTTGACAAGTCGTTTCAGGCGTGTTGAGGTTTTCAAGGATAAATGTCGATCATAGCGATCGAAGATCACATGTACTTCAGAATCGCTTTCATTCTTTGACTCAAGTACAGATACAAAGGGATCACTGTATTGTGAACCTGTTTTGATGCATTGGGTTTTATTTAGTGTCTGCACTAAAATCATCGCATCTATTACTTACTTCTCTGTTCCTTGGACCAAATACAGACTCAGTGCGATCAGGGTCAACCTTCTGTATACTCTCTTAAGAACAGAGTACATTCTCTCTTCATTCCATTATGATATAATGATGCTCTGTTCCCGCGGGGTCATTTCACGTCTAATCTCGGGGCCTTGGCGGGATTTCGGTATCCAATCGTTGGCTTTACACATCGAACAATTTAAAAAGCTGATACAAACTTTCATTGGCTGGCGCTTCAAATTACCGGCTTCAGCCAAAAATAGAAGCGACGTAATGTATACGTAATCAAACAAGATAAAACTGAATGATTTTGATTTGATAATTCAAATGTTACCGGCTTCATCCAAAAATAGAAGCGACGTAATGTATACGAAATGATCATGCAAGATGAAGCTGGATGATTTTGATTCGATTATTCAAATGATGTGCTATAATTAGATTATGACGACCAAATAGGCTGTTTGTGTACCAAAAACGGCAGAGGTCATATTTGATGGTTAATCAATAGACCTCGGCTAAGGAGAGTACCTTCTATATTATAATCGACGTCAACTGAGACGATGAAGTGAACTATCAGCGTCAAACAGTATAGATTCGACAGATCAAAACAGCATTATTACGAAGACATCAAGGATGGTGCTATAATTGTGCGTCGCAAACCTAATAGGTTATAAAGGTTTATATACTGAGATGCAAAAGAAAGTACATGTGTATCAATTTTGTTTCTCAATATCTCCCTTAATTTCCAACATATCGACTCCAAGATTTGAGCTAAATATTTTTACTCAAAAATTATTTATACAAGGTTGATAGATGTCACTTTGAATCAATTGACTATCTTTATCGTTGCTACATGTACGTTTTGCAAACTTTGCATGTGCGACTAAGTGGAGTACTAGTATCGGATATTGTTCTGGATAGTTTTCTCTATTCTTTACCACAACATATCAAGATGTTGTTTTTTTCTATTACATTAAACACAAATATTGGTGACCGGGAGAAATAGGTTAATATGCCAGTTTTTTTTTTATAAAGTTTCGTTTTTTCTATAATGCAGCATGACGTGAAAAAATACCTGACAATATGCACATAGTCAGGTGTGTAGGAACATTTTTCGTATTTATACTGAACCTCATACATAACGCACCGCTGACATTTTCCACTATATTTTTTTAATTAGGCTACTTTTTCTAACTGTACAATGACAACACGAACTGACATATTTATTCGTTTCTGGTTAACAATTGTTTCGCTGCCTTAAAGCAATTAAGCGTGACGAGGACGCAAACGTGACTACCCTCTAAAGTGAAAGTCACAAAATCGGTATTGCGCGTGACCGCTTTGCAGAGCAATACAGTCCGTGCTTCGTCGGCGCATTGAACTGATCACATTTTGGATTCTGGCCTTTGGTAAGACTCTTCGCTCTCACTGTGTCACTGCATTTTTATATGCTTGCCTGTTTTGTGCTGTAGTTTAGACCTTTGGCCCACACCTTCCCGGGCAGTTCAGCACTATCACAGTTTGTTGGAATCGTTCTGTAAGCCTATCAATAGTCTCGGGATGAAATCCCTTAACGTGTGCAATAGCCCGTTACGTCGTCCTTTTCTGCAGTATTCCAATATTACGATAACGTTTTTCAATGAAAAGGTTTGGCATTGTTAAAAGCATTTAAAACTTCCGACCGATGAAACTTTTGGGAGTTTTCTTACTGTCACTGACTGCATTTACCCTATTAACCGATAAGCTGCTTTTGCACGCGATCAACACTACTGCACGTGCAGAAAACCCGTTTTCCAAGTTTAGACCGCTAGAGTCACGGTTAAATAAGTTTCGTGCTTAAAAGTGTATGTATGCATTCCTGGTGTCCGTCGGATACCGAATAATACTGTGTCAACATATTGAATTAATTTGTTGAAAAAAATATAAAACAAGAAAAAGTGGTGCGTTATTTCTGAGGTTCAGTATATTATTAAAATTCGTCAATATTTTCTTAAGGAATTATGTCAAAGAATATTTTTGCATCAAGGCCCCTTTTTTATTGATGCAGCGTAATATAACAGAAACATCAATAGGATTGACATATGACATGACAAGAAACATTCTGTGAAAAGTTTATCCAAATCCGTTCATAAATGTATAGGAGTTATGTCAAAGATAATGTTTGCATTGAAATTTGTGACGTATTTATGTAGTTAATAGCCGAATCCTTGGGAAATCCCGCCTCTTCAGAAATGTCAAGAAACGAATATCGACAAAAGGAACAAATGTGATTTCAAAAATGCATGTTGGCACCCTGAATCACCTAAAGCACACGGGAGCTAATTTCGTTACATAGCACCCTACTCTAAAACCAATTGTCAAAAAACGGAACAATTCCAGCAGAGGTCAAACAGGTGAAAACTCTAGCTCCTAGTCAGTATACACAGTGTAGGAGCGGAAGTGTGTGCACGCTTGTCTTTG
>OY804602.1:32878378-32967947 GCA_963680895.1 Fragum sueziense
TGGGGGACATGTTATACGATTTTGACGAAAGGGTTGAAACACAGAAAGGTTTATGCCCATTAGGTCCCCACCTGCTGCCTAAAGGACAGAGAGCCACCGTGCAAAATATATTTTGAAATAATGCAATAAATGCAACTAATGTGGGCTTTCTGAGCTTTATACATATGAATGAAGAATAATCTACTATTATGAGCACCAATGGCGTGTCATTAGCAAGCAATGGTTGCGAAAAGACCAGGCAAGGTCCGTAATAGCCAAAAAAATAAAAGCGCGGCAAACGTTTTGTACGCGGTAATTTTCAAATTTAACAGGTGTATTGTTCAAATTACTGTTTCAAATAGTACCACTGTCGCCTGTCATTCATACAAGAAATGTATGTCGGGGAAAGTAAAGAAATATCACGAAAAGAGCAGGTCTAGGACCGACTAAAGAGACATGTACCAAATCCATGACAACAGAGCTGTCCACATGTGTCATCTTGTCCAAGACTTCCTGAAAGAGTTACATGCTGCAAAGCGTCTTCATCCACCCAAATAGCCGGGCTTAAGCCCGTGTGGCTTTTTCGTGTTCCCCATGATGACGAAAAAGGTCTCTGGTCGTCGGTATAGGCCTTTATGTTCCATATGCAGTGCAATTTACCAGTGTCTGCGGGGTGTTCCAAAAGAGCCCCATTTATTGGCATATAGGTAATGGATCTCAAACTTTCAGAAGTGTGTGGGTGTCAAATAGGGTAACTTCGAAGGACTTTAGAAACTTAAAATTGAATTGCGACATAACTATGGCTTATAGAACCCCAGTTCCAAAATTAATTGAACGTCCCTCGTACGTAATCGATATATTTCACATTTCGAACTAGGACCCGTATTACAATGTATACATGTCAGTGGTAAATGTTACTACAAATACAGGTCATTACATGGGTTCAGTTGGATAAATAACCGTATGAAGTTATATAAACTAAGTTATAAAAAACAAAATTATTTATGTGCGTGGACTATGTTCTTAATTAACCCTTTCCTGAACGGCAAAAATTTAGGGTGACCACTTCAAAAACTGCCACAAATGACAAAATAGAAGTTATTCAAGATAGAATTTGTGTAAAATATGGCATAGGAAATATTGAAACAAAAGGAGAAACTGCTGGTTTTCAGCAATTTCTTCTTTTGTTTCAGTGTTTTCCCAAGCCTTTTCTATTAGGGACGTCAAAACCAGGTCTTGTTTCTGAAAGGGATAAACGGAGGACTGGGGAGATTCAACGTTAGAAATCAAGCGGAAATCAACATTCATTAGGGTTAAATTTCTCGTATACCTACGCTGACTTAAAACTTGATACGAACAGATGAAACACCTGAATATACCAAAATGATTATCATTATTTGTATTACTATAGTAATACCACAGCAAAAATTTAATGCCTTAGATTAATTGTGGTTGTTTTTTTTATTTAAATTAGATCTAAGTGTTTAAGCAGTTTTATAGATAAGCTAAAACAAAATGAAATTTTCCTAAGTGCATTTAAATCTGTCAAAAGAATTTTATTCCAATTCAGTTTTTAACAAAATGGTCTTAGGTATTACAGTGAGCAATATTGTGTTATCATGGTCATCATATTTTACATAGCATTATTTCTTCTAGGCTGGCATAGAAGACAAGGATTTGAAGCTAATATTGGAGCCAGAAGCAGCTTCGTCACTCGTGTCTACCATGGATTTGTGCAAGGTTGCGAAACACGATGACACACTAGCAGTTGAACCATTTCCTGTGGGAATGAAATATATTGTTGCAGATTTGGGAGGTATTTCGAATTTTTATTTGCCTTTTCAGATTCGTAACTTTCTCGATCCAAGCAAAAGCTATTCATTTAACAGAATGCTTGCTTCATTCCTTATAAAGGAACATTGCACCGTCGAATGCTTTATTTTTGTTCTTGAGCAGATATTACCTTGTTACTTGGATGACAACTTTGGACAACACAAACAATTTGAAATAAAATCAAAATCAAAATCGACCGCCAAACGCAAAAGCAAAAGCATTGAGTCAGATTGTCCTACATTGTGGGAAAATGAGTGTCTAGGAAATTCAATATATATACTTATCTAGTATTTGTATCTAGTACTAAAATATGGATGGCTGCCGGACACAATCTCAAAAACAAGAGGACCATGATGGTCCTATATCGCTCACTTGAACCAGAATGATATGAGCAACACTTTTGTTCAATTAAACTTATATTTATGACTTTAAGACTGAAACCGAACTTATGGTCAACAACGTTGTGAAAATCGAACTCATCCAGGATCTTATGGTCCCCAACATTGTGTCCAAGTTTTGTCTTGATTGATAGATAATTGTAGATTCTAGAGTATAAACAAGGTCTTAAACAGCTGAAAATGGCAATTTTATCGTTTTCAAGGGCACATAACTCTCGTGTTTCTGGTCAGATCAGACTGAAAATCGAACTCATCCGAGATCTTATGGTCCCCAACATTTTGTCCTTGTTTTGTCTTGATTGATTATTAATTGTAGATTCTAGTGTGTTAAACAAGGTCGAAAACAGTCAAAAACTGCAATACTGTCAAATTCAAGGGCACATAACTCTCGATTTTCTGATTAGATCAGACTGAAAATCGAACTCATCCGAGATCTTATGGTCCCCAATATTGTGTCCAAGTTTTGTCTTGATTGATAAATAATTGTAGATTCTAGAGTGTAACTAAGATCGAAAGCAGCTGAAAATGGCAATTGTATCAAAATCAGGGGCACGTAACTCTCGATCTTCTGATCAGATCAGACTGAAAATTGTACTCATCTAAAATCTTATGATTCCCAACATTGTGTCTAAGTTTTGTCTTGATTGATTAATAATTGTAAATTCTAGAGTGTAAACAAGGTCGAAAACAGGCGAAAATGGAAATTTTGTCGAAATCAAGAGTACATAACTCTCGTCTTTCTAGTCAATTCAAACTGAAAATCGAACTCATCCGAGATCTTTTGGTCTCCAACATTATGTTTAAATTTTGTCTTGATTGATTAATACTTGTAGATGCTAGAGTGTAAACAAAGTTAAAAACAACATTATTTGAAATTCATGGGCAGGTAACTCTGCACATTTTGGTTCGATCAGGCCCATAATCGAACTTGTCCGAGAACTTATGTCCCTTCTTGTTTTGGCCAAGTTTGATCAAGATTTCCAAACTTTTGTGGATGCTAAAGTGTAAACACCCCAATTGTTGACGGACGGACGGACAGACGGACGCCGGACAAAAAGTGACCACAAAAACAATTACAATTTATCATATTCGATTCGCATGGCATATCAAATACCTATTAGAGAAGACTTAGTAAGCCAGGTTTACATGCTTTCATTTCACATGTGGCTCAGCCTGGTGAATATTCAACTCTTACATGAATGGTTGGTGGTTAGAAATTCTGATTCAAAATCGGCATAAGCATGATGTGTTGTATCCTATTCTCATTTTTATCTTTATCGAATTTAAACCGTCTTGTAAATGCGAAATAATTATACATAAGCATGTAATATTACAATCCATTAACATGAAAATTTCAGTTAAGTAATTTGAACATGTCGTCTAGTTTTGTTAGTAATATTATATCTCTAAATCACCACCACCACCACCACCACCACCACCATCATCATCATCACTACCATTACCACCACAACCACCACCACCACCATCATCATCACCACCACCACCACCACCACCACCACCACCACAACCACAACCACCACCACAACCACCACCACCACAACCATCACCACCACCATCATCATCACCACCACTACCACCATCACCACCACCACCACCACCATCACCACCACAACCACCACCACCACAACCACCACCATCATCATCACCATCACCACCACCACCATCATCATCACCACCATCATCACCACCACCACCATCACCACCACCATCATCATCACCACCACCATCACCACCACCACCACGACCACGACCACCACCACCACCACTACCACCACCACCACCACCACCACCATCATCACCACCACCACCATCACCATCACCACCATCACCACCACCACCACGAACTAGGACCCGTATTACAATGTATACATGTCAGTGGTAAATGTTACTACAAATACAGGTCATTACATGGGTTCAGTTGGATAAATAACCGTATGAAGTTATATAAACTAAGTTATAAAAAACAAAATTATTTATGTGCGTGGACTATGTTCTTAATTAACCCTTTCCTGAACGGCAAAAATTTAGGGTGACCACTTCAAAAACTGCCACAAATGACAAAATAGAAGTTATTCAAGATAGAATTTGTGTAAAATATGGCATAGGAAATATTGAAACAAAAGGAGAAACTGCTGGTTTTCAGCAATTTCTTCTTTTGTTTCAGTGTTTTCCCAAGCCTTTTCTATTAGGGACGTCAAAACCAGGTCTTGTTTCTGAAAGGGATAAACGGAGGACTGGGGAGATTCAACGTTAGAAATCAAGCGGAAATCAACATTCATTAGGGTTAAATTTCTCGTATACCTACGCTGACTTAAAACTTGATACGAACAGATGAAACACCTGAATATACCAAAATGATTATCATTATTTGTATTACTATAGTAATACCACAGCAAAAATTTAATGCCTTAGATTAATTGTGGTTGTTTTTTTTATTTAAATTAGATCTAAGTGTTTAAGCAGTTTTATAGATAAGCTAAAACAAAATGAAATTTTCCTAAGTGCATTTAAATCTGTCAAAAGAATTTTATTCCAATTCAGTTTTTAACAAAATGGTCTTAGGTATTACAGTGAGCAATATTGTGTTATCATGGTCATCATATTTTACATAGCATTATTTCTTCTAGGCTGGCATAGAAGACAAGGATTTGAAGCTAATATTGGAGCCAGAAGCAGCTTCGTCACTCGTGTCTACCATGGATTTGTGCAAGGTTGCGAAACACGATGACACACTAGCAGTTGAACCATTTCCTGTGGGAATGAAATATATTGTTGCAGATTTGGGAGGTATTTCGAATTTTTATTTGCCTTTTCAGATTCGTAACTTTCTCGATCCAAGCAAAAGCTATTCATTTAACAGAATGCTTGCTTCATTCCTTATAAAGGAACATTGCACCGTCGAATGCTTTATTTTTGTTCTTGAGCAGATATTACCTTGTTACTTGGATGACAACTTTGGACAACACAAACAATTTGAAATAAAATCAAAATCAAAATCGACCGCCAAACGCAAAAGCAAAAGCATTGAGTCAGATTGTCCTACATTGTGGGAAAATGAGTGTCTAGGAAATTCAATATATATACTTATCTAGTATTTGTATCTAGTACTAAAATATGGATGGCTGCCGGACACAATCTCAAAAACAAGAGGACCATGATGGTCCTATATCGCTCACTTGAACCAGAATGATATGAGCAACACTTTTGTTCAATTAAACTTATATTTATGACTTTAAGACTGAAACCGAACTTATGGTCAACAACGTTGTGAAAATCGAACTCATCCAGGATCTTATGGTCCCCAACATTGTGTCCAAGTTTTGTCTTGATTGATAGATAATTGTAGGTTCTAGAGTATAAACAAGGTCGAAAACAGCTGAAAATGGCAATTTTATCGTTTTCAAGGGCACATAACTCTCGTGTTTCTGGTCAGATCAGACTGAAAATCGAACTCATCCGAGATCTTATGGTCCCCAACATTTTGTCCTTGTTTTGTCTTGATTGCTTATTAATTGTAGATTCTAGTGTGTTAAACAAGGTCGAAAACAGTCAAAAACTGCAATACTGTCAAATTCAAGGGCACATAACTCTCGATTTTCTGATTAGATCAGACTGAAAATCGAACTCATCCGAGATCTTATGGTCCCCAATATTGTGTCCAAGTTTTGTCTTGATTGATAAATAATTGTAGATTCTAGAGTGTAACTAAGATCGAAAGCAGCTGAAAATGGCAATTGTATCAAAATCAGGGGCACGTAACTCTCGATCTTCTGATCAGATCAGACTGAAAATTGTACTCATCTAAAATCTTATGATTCCCAACATTGTGTCTAAGTTTTGTCTTGATTGATTAATAATTGTAAATTCTAGAGTGTAAACAAGGTCGAAAACAGGCGAAAATGGAAATTTTGTCGAAATCAAGAGTACATAACTCTCGTCTTTCTAGTCAATTCAAACTGAAAATCGAACTCATCCGAGATCTTTTGGTCTCCAACATTATGTTTAAATTTTGTCTTGATTGATTAATACTTGTAGATGCTAGAGTGTAAACAAAGTTAAAAACAACATTATTTGAAATTCATGGGCAGGTAACTCTGCACATTTTGGTTCGATCAGGCCCATAATCGAACTTGTCCGAGAACTTATGTCCCTTCTTGTTTTGGCCAAGTTTGATCAAGATTTCCAAACTTTTGTGGATGCTAAAGTGTAAACACCCCAATTGTTGACGGACGGACGGACAGACGGACGCCGGACAAAAAGTGACCACAAAAACAATTACAATTTATCATATTCGATTCGCATGGCATATCAAATACCTATTAGAGAAGACTTAGTAAGCCAGGTTTACATGCTTTCATTTCACATGTGGCTCAGCCTGGTGAATATTCAACTCTTACATGAATGGTTGGTGGTTAGAAATTCTGATTCAAAATCGGCATAAGCATGATGTGTTGTATCCTATTCTCATTTTTATCTTTATCGAATTTAAACCATCTTGTAAATGCGAAATAATTATACATAAGCATGTAATATTACAATCCATTAACATGAAAATTTCAGTTAAGTAATTTGAACATGTCGTCTAGTTTTGTTAGTAATATTATATCTCTAAATCACCACCACCACCACCACCACCACCACCATCATCATCATCACTACCATTACCACCACAACCACCACCACCACCATCATCATCACCACCACCACCACCACCACCACCACCACCACAACCACAACCACCACCACAACCACCACCACCACAACCATCACCACCACCATCATCATCACCACCACTACCACCATCACCACCACCACCACCACCATCACCACCACAACCACCACCACCACAACCACCACCATCATCATCACCATCACCACCACCACCATCATCATCACCACCATCATCACCACCACCACCATCACCACCACCATCATCATCACCACCACCATCACCACCACCACCACGACCACGACCACCACCACCACCACTACCACCACCACCACCACCACCACCATCATCACCACCACCACCATCACCATCACCACCATCACCACCACCACCACGAACTAGGACCCGTATTACAATGTATACATGTCAGTGGTAAATGTTACTACAAATACAGGTCATTACATGGGTTCAGTTGGATAAATAACCGTATGAAGTTATATAAACTAAGTTATAAAAAACAAAATTATTTATGTGCGTGGACTATGTTCTTAATTAACCCTTTCCTGAACGGCAAAAATTTAGGGTGACCACTTCAAAAACTGCCACAAATGACAAAATAGAAGTTATTCAAGATAGAATTTGTGTAAAATATGGCATAGGAAATATTGAAACAAAAGGAGAAACTGCTGGTTTTCAGCAATTTCTTCTTTTGTTTCAGTGTTTTCCCAAGCCTTTTCTATTAGGGACGTCAAAACCAGGTCTTGTTTCTGAAAGGGATAAACGGAGGACTGGGGAGATTCAACGTTAGAAATCAAGCGGAAATCAACATTCATTAGGGTTAAATTTCTCGTATACCTACGCTGACTTAAAACTTGATACGAACAGATGAAACACCTGAATATACCAAAATGATTATCATTATTTGTATTACTATAGTAATACCACAGCAAAAATTTAATGCCTTAGATTAATTGTGGTTGTTTTTTTTATTTAAATTAGATCTAAGTGTTTAAGCAGTTTTATAGATAAGCTAAAACAAAATGAAATTTTCCTAAGTGCATTTAAATCTGTCAAAAGAATTTTATTCCAATTCAGTTTTTAACAAAATGGTCTTAGGTATTACAGTGAGCAATATTGTGTTATCATGGTCATCATATTTTACATAGCATTATTTCTTCTAGGCTGGCATAGAAGACAAGGATTTGAAGCTAATATTGGAGCCAGAAGCAGCTTCGTCACTCGTGTCTACCATGGATTTGTGCAAGGTTGCGAAACACGATGACACACTAGCAGTTGAACCATTTCCTGTGGGAATGAAATATATTGTTGCAGATTTGGGAGGTATTTCGAATTTTTATTTGCCTTTTCAGATTCGTAACTTTCTCGATCCAAGCAAAAGCTATTCATTTAACAGAATGCTTGCTTCATTCCTTATAAAGGAACATTGCACCGTCGAATGCTTTATTTTTGTTCTTGAGCAGATATTACCTTGTTACTTGGATGACAACTTTGGACAACACAAACAATTTGAAATAAAATCAAAATCAAAATCGACCGCCAAACGCAAAAGCAAAAGCATTGAGTCAGATTGTCCTACATTGTGGGAAAATGAGTGTCTAGGAAATTCAATATATATACTTATCTAGTATTTGTATCTAGTACTAAAATATGGATGGCTGCCGGACACAATCTCAAAAACAAGAGGACCATGATGGTCCTATATCGCTCACTTGAACCAGAATGATATGAGCAACACTTTTGTTCAATTAAACTTATATTTATGACTTTAAGACTGAAACCGAACTTATGGTCAACAACGTTGTGAAAATCGAACTCATCCAGGATCTTATGGTCCCCAACATTGTGTCCAAGTTTTGTCTTGATTGATAGATAATTGTAGATTCTAGAGTATAAACAAGGTCGAAAACAGCTGAAAATGGCAATTTTATCGTTTTCAAGGGCACATAACTCTCGTGTTTCTGGTCAGATCAGACTGAAAATCGAACTCATCCGAGATCTTATGGTCCCCAACATTTTGTCCTTGTTTTGTCTTGATTGCTTACTAATTGTAGATTCTAGTGTGTTAAACAAGGTCGAAAACAGTCAAAAACTGCAATACTGTCAAATTCAAGGGCACATAACTCTCGATTTTCTGATTAGATCAGACTGAAAATCGAACTCATCCGAGATCTTATGGTCCCCAATATTGTGTCCAAGTTTTGTCTTGATTGATAAATAATTGTAGATTCTAGAGTGTAACTAAGATCGAAAGCAGCTGAAAATGGCAATTGTATCAAAATCAGGGGCACGTAACTCTCGATCTTCTGATCAGATCAGACTGAAAATTGTACTCATCTAAAATCTTATGATTCCCAACATTGTGTCTAAGTTTTGTCTTGATTGATTAATAATTGTAAATTCTAGAGTGTAAACAAGGTCGAAAACAGGCGAAAATGGAAATTTTGTCGAAATCAAGAGTACATAACTCTCGTCTTTCTAGTCAATTCAAACTGAAAATCGAACTCATCCGAGATCTTTTGGTCTCCAACATTATGTTTAAATTTTGTCTTGATTGATTAATACTTGTAGATGCTAGAGTGTAAACAAAGTTAAAAACAACATTATTTGAAATTCATGGGCAGGTAACTCTGCACATTTTGGTTCGATCAGGCCCATAATCGAACTTGTCCGAGAACTTATGTCCCTTCTTGTTTTGGCCAAGTTTGATCAAGATTTCCAAACTTTTGTGGATGCTAAAGTGTAAACACCCCAATTGTTGACGGACGGACGGACAGACGGACGCCGGACAAAAAGTGACCACAAAAACAATTACAATTTATCATATTCGATTCGCATGGCATATCAAATACCTATTAGAGAAGACTTAGTAAGCCAGGTTTACATGCTTTCATTTCACATGTGGCTCAGCCTGGTGAATATTCAACTCTTACATGAATGGTTGGTGGTTAGAAATTCTGATTCAAAATCGGCATAAGCATGATGTGTTGTATCCTATTCTCATTTTTATCTTTATCGAATTTAAACCGTCTTGTAAATGCGAAATAATTATACATAAGCATGTAATATTACAATCCATTAACATGAAAATTTCAGTTAAGTAATTTGAACATGTCGTCTAGTTTTGTTAGTAATATTATATCTCTAAATCACGAAAAAAGACTTGGGAAGAATTGCCTAATAAGCAGTAGCGAGCAATTCTCTTCGGATAAGTGTGTGCATAATTGCTCTGAATGATACCTTATTGATACCGGGGTCATTTAACATGACCACGGCTAACGGTATTGTGGGCATATAGATTTGAACGATTTTGATACTTGTGTTTGGCTGAAGCTGTCGTAGCCTCGTTTTTAAGCTTTTTCCGGCAATCGGGTTTCTCGGTAGTCTTTTTGTGGGCATTCATCCACAACGCTGAGATTATAAATTGGTTTATTACAAATTGCATCCGTTATCTGAAATTCAGTAACAACAAACTATCCCAGTTAAGTGAACCCGTCATTTTTTTATTTTTGGCGTCATAAAACTAGCCATTATGACGTCATGTCATTTTTTCTGCGTTCCTGCGACGTTGACGTTCCCGTGCATCATCAGATATTTAAGTGTCGTTATTTTGCGTGTCTTTTGCGAACAAATGGTACTTTTAAACAAGAGGATTAAGAGGGTCTGATTCGCTCCACTGGCTAAAGTAAAAGATTTATCTCATGATTTCTTGTAAGCCTCGCACTGCCAAATCTTGAAAAGGGTCACCCAAGGAACAGTTCTGTCAAGTTACGTCTGAATTCGTCCATTGGTTTATTTCTAAAAAAATCATTTAATGGTTTGTCCTATTCTGATAAACCCTGCCCTGCTACACCCACCTTTATAGACCAATCAAAATTTCACTTACAATGTAAACCTCCCAAGGAACATGTCTGCCAAGTTTGTACTAAATTGACCCAGTTGTTGTTTTTAAAGATTTTTTATAGAATAATAATACGTTTAGAGGTCTTTATTTGCCAAATAAAACCCGATGTGCAACGGACTACATGTGTAGGTAAAAACCGAGGCGCACAGCGCCGTGGTATTTGCCTTTACATGTAATTCAGAGCACAGAGGTTTTTTATTTGGCAAATATAGACCTCTAAACTAGTAATTATCTCCATTATAATATTTCTAATAACAAAAGGCATATTCTTATGTTATTTTGTCGAAATTCTGTCATAATCTAGTTTCTGGCGTAGGAAACGCATTGGCGGCTAAGTGACGTCATTGATGATGTATTTTGACATTACCTTGACGCCACATGACGTTTTTGCGCTCTTCCTGAGTTTCGTTGCTACCGTGATCGGCAACGGAACCAAAACGCCGCCATTTTGCCTGTCCATCTGTCGGTTTTCTATTGCTATTTTATTACCTTCAAGTTATTTACATCGTTACTTTCTATGTGAGCAAGTTTAAACAAACACCGGTTATATCAAAATCATTTTTCATGCGATTAGATATTTTGTTTTTCTGATAAAATTCCATGTTCATTCCTTCGCGTCTTTTTATACATCACTAATGGGCGGAGGTAAGCTGTGTTACCCTTTTACATACATAAATCATAATTACATAGAGTCTTTATTAGTCAAATAAACCCCGATGTAGTTCTTCTTTCGTTATATATGGATTTTTCGGAAACGTGTTATAATTTGTGATTTCCCCCATTCTGATAAGCCCCGCCGTGTAAACTAAGGAACATTACTGCCAAAATTGGTCTGCAATGGTCCATTGGTTGATTTTTAAAGAGTTATTTTGTGATATCTCCGATTCTGATAAACCCCATCCTGCTAAACCCACATATATAGACCAATCATAATTTAACGGACAATTTAAGCAAATAGTTATCAAAGGTACATTTCTGCAAGGTTTGGTCAAAATTGGCCTGACGGTTGATTTTTAAAGAATTATTTTGGGATTTCTCTGAGTCTGATAAGCCCCGTCTCATATCTGTTGCGCCCACATTTATGGACAATTCACAATGCTTTAAGCAATTCAAGTAAATGGTCACCAAAGGAACATTCCTGCAAAGGATGGTCAATATTGGCCCTATGGTTTGAGAGAAAAGGATTTTTTAAAAAAATATATTATGATTTTTCTAAGTCTGATAAGCCTTGCCATTTATGGACCACTCAAAAGGGGGTGTCTCAAATCTGCCCACGCATGGATTTTCTTTTAATTCTGCATGGTGATAAAGGACCATATACAAGCTATAAAATGCAATTAGTATCTTAGATAATCCAAAAAGCCACCTTGACTTATTCCCACTATGACATGAAACATGGCCCCATTTTCATGTGTCCAAAAACCTTAGTTTTATGTATTTTCAAGATCTGTCATTTGAATTTGCTCCGAGACACATAAGGCGTTAAATTCATACCAGAAAAGTTTTTTGAGGAAACTATTCTGAATGTTTTTATTGAATTAAGTATTGAAATATGCATACTTTTCTGTACAATTTCGGAAAAGAGCAAATTTGAATTCCAAAGTTAAGCATGTTGGAGTCTTTGTCAAGATTCCATATTATCACAAAATCATGCTGCATGTTTCTTCTTACTTTGAGCTAAAATATATAGAAATCCAAAACCGGTAACAATGTCATATAATACATATTATTGCTGAAGGTGATGTTTTGGTCCAAAACTTGTATTCAATAAAAATTTGATTGTGCTCGGAAAAACATTTTTATTCAGTAAAAGTAACTGTAGCATACAGTACAAACCTAGAGCAATATTCTGATAATTTCATATCCATAAAACTCATTTAAAAAAGCATAGATTAAATATAGATATTCCTTTTATTTACAAAATTACATGTATGGAAGACAAGCTATGCATACATATACACATTGCCAGTTTTCTTTACTATTTGGTCACAATATCTATGTACCATTTTTAGTGAAACTATGACACGCAATAAAAGTCAAGCCAAATGTTATGAAATTCAAAAGACGCCTAGAACCGGTACGATAAAGCACCAGAAGTTGCCATTCCAGGACCCAAATGTTTTTGCTCTAAGCGCCAATAATGAACTCACATGATATGGAAGGCACCCTATGATTCAGTAAAAGACTGTTACAGGATGATATTCTTTTCAGTTACACAGTTGAAAATGTACTTGTTAATTTCGAAACGTGGCCCTATTGTGATAAAACCGGGTGCAATTATTTCTGCAAATTATTTTTCTGGCCATAGCTTAATCTGTATTGATACACAATTTATACACATTTCAATGATGCCATATGATTAACATGTGGTTTAGCCATGAATTGCGCTTAATAGTCACATGGGACCTGGAGTATCTGTTTCTGATGCACTTCAACAATATTTTCGCTTTTGCACGATAATCAAATGCCATAAGAGAAATCGGTGCTTTTTCTGATTTGCTGTCTCATGTTTCAAAAGATCTATAAAAACCTCTTGCTGTTAGCTTTCATGAATCATGGCTGACTTTAATAGTTAAAAATGATTTTTATAGAAAATTGTCCCCCTTTCTTGTAAAGTAGGTACACCTGGGACAACACCTAATGCGACCCTGGACAAAAACATTGTAACCAACTTTGAAGGCTACCCCTTCACAAACTTACATACAAAATTTAAAACCTCATGGCTGTGTAAAGCTTTACAAAAAGAGTTTATTTTTTATTATATGAAATGTTGCCCCGTTTATGCTGCCACAACAACAAACGTTTATTACAAAAAGAAATTCTAATACAAAGCGTTGTACTCCCTTTATCAAAGGATACTTTTTATCAGGTTTCAAAACGATTTACATATTTGATTTGGAGAAAAAGAATTTTTTGAGAAAGTGCCATCAGACAGACTGACACACAAACAGATGACAGAAAATGATCAAAAAGATATCTTACTTCTTGATTTGCCCCAAGGTAAACTAAAATAACAAAAAAATTAACAAAACATTCGAAAATGTCATTTTTTAAAAAAAACTCTTAACTCTATTCATTCTTGGAAATGTGTACAATTCAGGTGGATATTCCAAAAGCAATCTGTTACTGGTTTTATTTTTTCCTGATATTTCACTAAAATCATGTGTATATTTGCGGGCAACTTTTACATGATTTTCGTATCTTGACAAAAACTGAAACTAAGTAAATATTAGAACAGAATTTGCTTTAAAAACTATGAATTTTTGGGTTGACCCCTCAAATCAGTTGATATAAAATATTTTTTTTTGTATATAATTATATGTATTTTTGTTTTATACAGGATCACGGACCACTGGGCATTATTTTTAGAATAAAGTACGTGGTGAAACTAACAACCAGCACGCTTGCACACTGTTTTAATCAGGGTACCCTCTTTTTTTATGGAGAAAACTTCCGAGAAATTTGTTTTCTGGAACGTGCGATTTGAATCATTTCAAGAATATGAACCTTTATCTAGTGTACTAACTTCATGCCAAATTTCATTAAATTCCGAGCGTGGGCAGACTCCCAGCTGCTCCATCACATAGATGATTCACACCCATTGGTGAGAGACAAATGACTTTGGTCAAATGTCACAATGGATACTGGCCGAGCCGGGGCTCGAACTCGAGACCCCTGGATTGACAGACTCCGACGTACAACCGACTGAGCTATCCGGGCTCGGCTGGGATGCTTACTAGGTCACTGATGACTATTTACTAAGACAAAACAATATTTCATGTTAGTAGTACAGTTTAGTGATGCATTTCGCCACAATTTTATGATCTAAAATGCGAAAGGAGAAGCAAGTCCATTTTCACTGGGAGAGATCGCATTTGATCTCGGAATCGTATCATTTTATCTAAAATTGAAAATGTGATGGATATAGTAACACACTTTTACACGTATGTAATGTCGGCTAGCATCTCTACACGAAGAAGTTTGTATTGAATTAAAAAAACCGTTACACCGGGTAGCCGCCCAAGTCTATGGTGGCTGATTTATGCCATTTCTTGTTGTCGCCTGGCCCCCCACGATGTGAAAAGCGACAACACGCCAAACGCCAATTTGTCGTGATGTCGCTTTTGACATGGTGGGGCGACAAGTCGCTACGCGACGGATGTATAGCGACAACACGCCACATCTTAACTTCGTGTCGAATGGCAGGTTGGCGGTTTTTCGCACCACCATGTCAAAGGCGACAACACGCCAAAACGGCAATTTGTCGTGATGGCGGGTTGAAAGAGGTAACACGTAAAGGCGGCATGACGCCAGATTCAATGGGTCGTGTTGTCGCGTGGCGGGTTGGTGGGTTTTCGCCCCGCCATGTCTTGGGCGACAACACGCCAAAACGGCAATTTGTCGTGCTTGCGGGTTTTTGGGTTGAAAGAGGTAACACGAAACGGCGACATGACGCCAGATTCAATGTGGCGGGTTGTCACGTAGCGGGTTGTCGCCCCGCTATGTCAAAGGCGACAACACGCCAAAACGGCAATTTGTCGTAATGACGGGTTGTCGCGCTCCGGTTCCGCATGCGCACTTAATTACATATGAGAAATCAAAGTTCTTAAAGTACTGTGGGAGAGCAAATCAGTTTCTGGATGTTACAACATCCATAAAGTTAGAAATTTTGTGAATTATAAGATGTTGATTGAGGCTCGATGGAAAAAAATGTTTAAAAATATCAAAGTTTGACATTCTCGCATCTAAAGGACACACAGACAAAAACTTATCCCCTATTTTCTATCCATAGACATAGTAAATGTTGCAGCTAAATACTTTTTACGTAACAGATATTGGTTATATAGGAATATCATGGCTTATTGAAATCTCCCTGTATTTTACCTCAATTACGGCGGGAAATCCCGTGTTGCAACAACTTCACAAAATAACAGAAAATATATTAATACATGGGCAATATGGAGTGATTGTATCTATGTAACCGAGACGTATCTTCAGACAAACAATAATATTTAGTCGGTGTTGTTCTAAAATCTCGTAACTACGGCTTGAATCAAGTTATATAATTTACTTTAACTTAAAAACCGCATCACAGATTTCCACAAAACTTTGGATGTTTGTAAAATACATGCTCCTCAATATTTAAAATAAAGTGTTGTAATGATGTCTAATCATTAAAGGGGGACCAGCTAGACTGTCGAAAATGCAAATGGCACAATAATTACAAACCAGAAATAACGTGTGAAATTACCAACCGGAAGGGGTAGGTCATTTATGTCCATTGTTAGCACTCATTGAGCTTTATTAAGTATTTAAAATCCAAGTCAATGAATAACGTGCGGGTCCGTTTTATATTATCCTTGTTTTTTGTTTTGTAACGGTAACATATGCCCAACCTTCAAAATCAATTACGTCAGAGGTACGTCATCTGTGCTCAGCGAGATTCAACACACCGTATAACCGGCTGCGTCGAAAGTTTGCGAAGACAGATTCGGCATCTGATGTAATGTGCATGGTAGGTCAAATGAATTTACTTTTATGAATAATCGAAAGGATCTTTGGTATTCTATAGTTGATAAATACGCGTATAAATGTTCAGTGCTTGTACAAAATAAACCTTTCCACGTAACCCTCACAAATAAGGTCACATTCATCGACACATGCCGGTTGTTCGGTGTGTTAATACCGCGGAGGTGTGTCTCATTGACCTTGACATTGTCTCGTTTTGAAGTAAAATTAGAATGTGTATACACGCTTTCGAAGGATTGAATTATACCAAAGGAAAGATGGTTATTCGCCGTGATTGGGGTTTTTATGCATTGCAAATTGTTTTTCCATGCACAAATATGAGTTCCCGAACAGTTCGGAAGCATAAAAACCTAGCATGTGCCCCTTTAAACTTTTAGAGCATTTTGAACTTTGTAGAAATGTCCGTTTCGGGTTTTTTTTGTCTCATGAGATTGTAATGACCAGAAGTTGAAAAATGTTTTTCACTTTTGCAATTTTATGTCAGTTCTCTTATTTTTTGAGTTTGTAATTTGAAAACGCTCTATTTTTACTGCTAATGGATGTATTTTGCAGTTAAACTGTAACATATGTGCTGGCAAAACCATGGTTATGTACCCCCACAAGAATTTAATGTCGTTCGAATTATTTCTAGAATTAATTTCTAAGACACATATTCCGCCTAACATGATATTGATTTCTTTCATATGACAATGAAAATATCATTAAATAAGCTTTACATGTAACAAATGGAAATTCGTCAAAGAACTTTGCATGTTATGATTCTTTTGGATTGAACATTTACCCCGAGTGACTGTGTAAAAATATAGGAAACAATTCAAAGACATTGAAGGGGTTAGATGGCTGTTACGAGAAGGCATGTTTTTAATCAAAGCATTTTTGTCATTGTCAAATTCAATTCTAGCCTACTTATTGAGCTTCGTATGTTGTATTTAGGAGTTCAAAACACTCAACACTAGAGTAAAATATCGTTTGTATGTAATGATGCGCATGGGTAATTGGTTAAGGTGTGATAATTATATACAGATTGTCGGTACACAGTCATAACAAAAGATATCGTTAAAGTAGGTGTGATAACATCATTAATAAGTAGCTCGTAGAAAAACTTTATACAAATAAAATTCAAAATTGTACTGTAGACAAAAGTTACAAATCAGATCACGCAATTATTGTTTTAAATATCTAACTTTCAGAAACTTAATACGGTAAAGGCTACTGGAAATTCAATAATTCACTAGAATCTATTATCTGATATCAATTATATTGACAGTATTAATGACAAAATAAACAAAACCATATTACAATATAGTCTCCCAGTTTATAATCATAATTACATTTTAAATATGGACAAAAGTGAAATACAATTTACCATAAACGACCAACTTTTTTAGAAACATTATTAATGGAAATTAGAGGCCAAACCATATCATATGCATCGCACAAGAAAAGGGAAATTAATCAGCGTGAAAATTATCTTATAACAAAAATTAGCGATTCTGAAAACATGTTAAATGAATCAATAAAGAATTACTATTGAATTTACAATCAGGATTACATGAAATTCGACAAACTAAACTTAAAGGGGCTTTTGTAAGATCTAAATCGAAATGGATAGATGCAGGTGAGAAAGTCACAACTTTTTTCTTCAATCTTGAAAAACAACACTGTGTATATAAAAATATACCTTTCATTGAAAAAGAAGACGGTTCAAACATTTATTCCCAACACCAGATATTAGAAGAAACTAAGAAATTTTATGAAAATCTGTATGACGTCCGCCTGCGTACCGAATATTTCGATTTAAAGCAGAATTTCAAAACATCGAAAACAATAAATTAACAGATTAAGAATCAAAGCAATTGGAAGGTTTATTAACTTACAAAGAGGTTACAGAAATGTTAAGAAATATGAAAAACGACAAAAGCCCTGAGTGTGATGGATTTACTTCAAATTTCTAGTACTTTGGAACAAGATTGGTCATTGTGTTGTCTGATCAATCAATTTTCCCTATAGGTCAGGTTCCTTTTCAAAAAGCATTAAGCTTAAATTCCAAAAGAAAACAAAGCTAAACAGTTTCTACAGAATTGGAGACCAATTACCCTTTCAAATGTTTTATACAAACTAGCATCTGGCTCTATTGCAAACAGATTAAAACTAAAATTGAATAACTCAATATCGAAAGATCAAACATGTTTCATAAATAGAAGGTTTATTGAAGAAAACACTAGGTTAATCTATGATATAATGCAGCATTGTGACGAAAATAAGATATCAGGCCCCGGTTTCTCGAAAAAAAACTAAAATAAGTTCTCATGCTCAAATCTGAGCACCGTGCTCAAATCGCACGAAATTCACGTTAACTTCAATCAAATACCCTTCAACGTTGGAGAGTATTCCTTTGAAGTTGAGCATGTTCTCATGAGAATATACTTAAGTTTTTCGAGAAGCCAGGACTGTTAATGCTCATAGACTTTGAAAAAGCATTTGACTCATAATCCTTCAAATTTATCGAAGAAACTTTATCTTTTTTAACTTTGGAGAAATGGTTCAAAATGGAATAAGCTCTTTTTATACGATACAGAGGTCTCTGTACAACTAAACGGTTTCATATCGGACTACTTCCGAGTTAAAAGAGATTGCAGACAAGGCGATCCTATTTCGTCATACATTTTTATTCTCTGTGCGCAAATATTAAACTTAAAAGTAAACTGCAAAGATATATCGGGCATTAAGATTAAAGAAACGCACTATCTTATTTCTCAATTCTCTGATGATACAACACTTTTATTGGATGGAACTGACAAATCTTTACATGCCGTTTTAAAGATTCTGGGCGATTTTTCTACGATATCAGGTCTAAAAGTCAACTTCGACAAAACAAAACTAATATGGATTAGACCCTTAAGATATAGTACAAGGTCAATCAAAAGGAGGTGGAAATTATCCTTGTGAGATACACAAATTAAATTATAAGGAATGATATTTGACGTTGATCTAAATAAGATGGAAGCTTTGAATTTCGACACAAAATGAATTAGTTTAAATAATAGTATATCTTTTTGGAAAAGACGAAAACTTACTCCGATCGGTCGAATTATAGTCGTTAAAACCCTTTTAATGCCACTATTTAATAATCTTTTTATAAGCTTACCGACCCCATCTGCATCTTTTTTTAAACAAATTTAACAGGTTATTTACGGAATTCATTTGGGATGGACGACCTAAAATTAGTCTTCTATCATGATTAAAGAGTATGAAGAAGGTTGGCTAAAAATACCAGACATTGTAAGTTTTATAAAAATTATGAAATTGAAAGGATTAAAAGATTTAATACTAGAGCCAGAATCCGCATATCACGGCCTAACAAATATTTGTATTGATATTAATAAATTAATGAAAAGCGGAAAAATTTATGGGTTAATCTTAATGAAGAAAATAAAAAATGGATAGATGTTCTGTAGTCGTACATATCGTATATTGAAAAGTTTAGACTTCAGAAAGGAATTCAAATACTACATGCACCAACTTTCTACAACGAAGGAATAAAAATAGATTCTAATTATGTTTTCAACAAAACGGAATTATATTTAATTACAGACGTTTTACGGACAATGGAAACTTTATACCATTTGCATACTTTAATCATTTAGTTAACGGTAAACTAATTTTTCTCGACTATTTTGGCATAAGAAACGCGATTAAATCCTTTTTACAAAAGATGCATGTTCATGTCGATTTTACATATTTAAATCAATGTCACAATCCTTCTATGAATAGCTATATATACTGAGAGGCAAAAGAAAGTATACACTTTTTGTCTTTAAATATCTCTCTTAATTTCCATCATATCGACTCAAAATTTTGTATTTTTATGCCCCCGATAGGGAGGCATCATAAATTTGACTTGTCCGTCCGTCCGTCCGTCTGTCCGTCTGTCCGTCCGTCTGTCCGTCTGTCTGTCTGTCTGTCTGTCCGTCATTCCGTCCAAAAACTTTAACATTGGCCATAACTTCCTTATTACTTAACATATTCGCTTCATACTTTACCACAACATTCCTTGGTACATTACCTTTCTGTAGGCACATACTTTGGTGACCTTGACCCCTGGATGACCTTGACCTTGAACATAGATTGGCCATAATTTAAAATCAAAGCGGTGTCGGGGGCATTGTCATCTTACAGTGACAGCTCTTGTTTATTTCTATCCCGAAACTAATAATACAGTTTTGATGAATTTCACCAGAAATTACTTTGACTACCCATACTCCTGCTACATGCCGATTTAGCAAACTTTTCACTATTTAGCTTTGTTTTCTTTTGGAATTTAAGTTTAATGCTTTTTAAAAAGGAACCTGACCTATAGGGAAAATTGATTGATCAGACAACACAATGACCAATCTTGTTCCAAAATACTAGAAATTTGAAGTAAATCCATCACACTCAGGGCTTTTGTCGTTTGTCATATTTCTTAACATTTCTGTAACCTCTTTGTAAGTGAATAAACCTTCCAATTGCTTTGATTCTTAATCTGTTAAAAACTAAGAGAAGCGTCAAATATTGTCGTTAATCCGTATTTGGTGTCTTTACTTCTTATCACAATAAATCACAACGTTAAATTTTCTAAAACATTCAAGTCCAATTCTAGGTGGCTTGTACAAATCGACAAATGTACCACTTTTTTTATTAAAACCCATTTTTCTATGACGAAGCATAATGATGAAAGAAACATGACTATATATTCGCTGAGTGAGGTAAATACCATCAAGACAGTGCCATATCATCTGCAAGGTTAGAAAAAGGCCCATCTTTGAAAATTTAATTACCACCAATATTTTACCTAAGTATGTTTATTATGTTTATGTACTTATATTGAAAATAAAGTTGAAAAAAGCATCTTGGATTTGTCTTATAAATATCAATTAATATCATTTTGAAGTTCAGTCCTTGTAAAGGTTAAAGCTACATTGAACAATTTCTATGAAAATAACCAATCCAATGAGTCCAAATCAAACGAAAACATCCACAATTCTGTTCTGTTCACGCACTCAGTGACGCCAAATCAACAGTGCTGGTAGCACTTTGATATATGTAATTAACACGCGAGCCAATATTTGATAAACCCTTATCGAAATATTACCACCTTAACAACGTTTCTCCTCATCTGTACAACACACGTCAACTCCAAGAGCTTTATCAACTGTGGTATTTTTCCCGCTTGTAGCTGAACGGCCATGATGGGCTTCATTTGTTATCGTCTCTCTACCAGAAGGAGAAAGATGGGCCTTTTTATTGCCTTGCACATGATATGGCACTATCCCCATAAACTCTGTACAAGTCAGATTAAATATCAAGTGAAGTAACGCCAAGCAAAGATTGGGGGTATATTGTTTTATTCGTGTCTGTCCGTCCGTCTGTATATCTGTCTGTCCGTCTGACTGTCCGAAAATTTAGTATTTGCTTGTTTTCAAAAAGTACTTGACACACAAAGCTGAAATTTGGTATGTTACTTCCTGCTAATAAAATCTATCTGTTCCATTCAATAGAACCTACCTCAAAGTCATGCCTTAACCATTATCAACCATTTACAAAAAACATTTTAGAAATAAAGCCATTTCGGGACCATTCGTGTTTCACGGACACATTTTGTTAAAATTGTTGTTTTAACTACAATATATAACTAATTAGGAATGAGTTTTCGGTCTCAGACCTTTTGAAACGATTAGTCTTGTTATACCCCCGCAAAACACATGTTTTATTATACTCCCGCAAAACAAATCTTTTATTATATCCCCGCAAAACAAATGCTTTAGGAGTATACTGGAATCAATTGTCTTTATGTTTGTCTGTCCGTGTACAAAATACTTCTCTCGAGCATATCTTCAAAACTATAAGTGCTAGCAACTTCAAACTTTGCACACCTATAGATCTCATTGTGGGGAAGTGTCATGTACAATAATCGTTACTCTGTCACGCCCACCTTTTGAGTTATTGCCCTTTGTTGTTTGTATCCATGCATTCTTGTCTGGACCATATCTTCTAAATCATAAATGCTATCAACTTCAAACTTTGTACACTTATAAACCTCATTGTGAGAAAGTGTCACGTGTAAGAATCGCTACTCTTCCACACCAACATTTTGAGTTATTGCCCTTTGTTGTGTGTACCCTTGCATTTTTGTGTGGACCATATCTTCTAAACCATAAGTGCAGGCAACTCCAAACTTGATGCAATTATACATCTCATTGTGGGAACGTGTCATGTATAAAAATCATTACACTTCCACGCCCACTTTTTGAGGTATTGACCTTTGTTGTTTGTACCCTTGCATTTTTGTGTGGACCATATCTTCCAATTCATAAGTGCTAGCAACTTAAAACCTGGTACACCTATACAGCCCATTGTGGTGAAGTGTCATATACAAGAGCTGTTACTCTACCATGCTCACTTTTTCAGTTATTGCCCTTTGTTGGTTGTACTCTTGGATTTGTATCCCGAACATATCTTCCAAACCATTAGGTCTAGCAACTTCAAACTTAGTACACTTATACATCTTATTGTGAGAAAGTGTCTTGTAATAGAAATGTTACTCTTCCACGCCCACATTTTCAGTTATTGCCCTTTGTTGTTTGTACCCTTTCATTTTTGTCTGGAACATATCTTTTAAACTATAAGTTCTAGCAACTTTGAGAAGTGTCATGTACAAGAACTATTACTCTACCATGCCCATTTTTTCAGTTCTTGCCCTTTGTCGTTTGTAGCCTTTGATTTGTGTCCGAACTTATCTTCTAAACCATAAGTGCATGCAACTTCAAACTTGGTAGGGGAGACCGGGGTACTCTGGGACACGGGGTACTCTGGGACAATGGAGATATTGCATACATTAAATGCTCTGATTTTACCCATACTTGCACATATGATTATTTTTATCAAACCTCACCAACCACAACCTTTTTTCAGCAGCAAGGTAATAAAAACAATTTTAAGGAGTAAAAATCTATTTTTCAAAACCAGAGGTAGCTTTGTGAAAAAGATAAATTTTGTCTCCAAATTCTTAGATAATAAGTGAATGTGACAGTCATTAACATAGTGAATGTGATTCCATTTTCAGTTGTATCACATCAAAGTTGATAGTGGTGGTCGGGGTACTCTGGAACAGTGCCCTCGGGGTACTCTTGGACTATATGTTTCATGGGGCAAATTTAGAGCATGAAAAAACTTTAGTTTTACCATGATTTGAGTTTCTATTTCAGCTTATTTATCATAAAGTAGCAAAAGTTAAGCATTAATGTGATGACAGCTGCTAAGAAACAAAAAATCCACCTTTAGTATAAATATCATATTGTAAACCTGTTATGGTGTTCTTTCCATAAAGATGTAAACAGGTTTAGTAAAACTGAATTAATCTTTTGAAGTTAAATTTTGTTTTTTACGTGTTTGTCTAACATATGCTAAGAATTTATCAATTAATAGATCAATAGAAAATCAATATTTATTATATGTGAAGCCTGTCCCAGAGTACCCCTAGTGGTGTCCCAGAGTACCCCATACATGGGGTACTCTTGGACACTTTTTTGGTAAATTTCAATCCAACATATCTCACTTAATAAGAACAATAGAGGAAAACAAAAATGTCCAGTGCATAAACCATTTGATAAACTACCATTTACCACTTAGACATTTGGGATAATCTCTATATTTACCTTACCAGTTAGGAAAAGTGATTTTTGTCCCAGAGTACCCCAGTCTCCCCTACACGTATTCATATCATTGTGACGAAGTGTCTTGTAAAAGAAATGTTACTCTGCCACGCCCACATTTTCAATTATTGCCCTTTGTTGTTTGTACCCTTGCATTTTTATTTGGACCATATCTTCAAAATCAAAAGTTCTTGCAACTTCAAACTTGGTACACTTATTGTCCTTTGTTGTAGTGAAAGCTTGTGCGGGGGTATCAAGTCATATTCTGTGACAGTTCTAGTTTAACTAGAATTTGTCCACGTGTACGAGGGGTGTTCAGAAATTAATGTTATTTTGGTTATTTCTCCTTGATAGAAGTAATTTTGATCATTTTACTTTGCTGCGTCCCTCTAGGCACTCACCCTTTGCCCTTATGTATCGTGTCAACCGATCATTTCACTTTTGAAAACAGTTTTCGCACTCTCGAAATGGTATACTCATAAGATACTAGTAAATGGCAGAATCAACGGTATTTCTCGATTTATATTTTTCCAAGCAGTGTAATTTTGGTTTGGGGAACGCGAAAACGTTTCAGCTGAAAATGCAGGGTGGGGAATGACAGTAACCTTTTTTCGCCTTCAGAAAATCTGATACAATACGTACCTTGTGTAATGGTGCATTGTTATGCCAGATCCTGAGGTACTTCAAACCTATTTTTGGACGGCGCTGTTTAAAGACTTTCTAAAATGTTCGAAGTAAAACGTCTCTATGATTCCTCGCTGTGACCGTTTTGCCTTTGCGATAAGGGATTTGCATGTTTGGACACTTGTTATCAGAAATATGACTTACAAAACTCTACTCACGGGGCGTATTATTTTAGCAATGCATAGGCGCCAGGTGTTTTGGTTGCCAAGATTCGAAATAAACATTTACTTTTGGTTAAAAAAATATACACCTATGTTTCACCATCATTCATGAAATTGTTAAATAACTTTTCGCTTTATTTTAGGTATTTCTTCTATATGGATTTGGCCTTGTCATCCTCGAAGTTCTTTTGGTTGTCACTTAGTAAACGGGTTATCCATCTGGCATTTATCCTGCCCAGCTTAGGATAATTTATTGAGAAACAATCACTATGCGCTAAATGTATGCCTATCATTTTAGCTAACTGCCTGTCAGTGTACCTTACATATTTTTCAATGATTTATCAAATTCGCTTGATGTTAAGCATGGTTACTGTTGGTGAAGGGCGACCTGTGAGAGCAGCATCTTTCAGCTGATGTGGTGTTCCGATTTAAATCAAGCAACCCCCATACAGATAGTCATACATGACATTTGACTATCCCTATAGATATCACACACCTCACGGTGAATATCTACCGGCTTTAAGAGAAGTAGAGACTTACCAATGATAAAGGCCATAATTTCACGTACGTTTACAGCTCTCTTGCCAATCATTTTAGGTATCACTATCTATTAGTTTCCAAAGTTCTAATTTTGGAAAAAAAAACATAAGTTCTATTCTTAAATTGGTCATTTTTGGGACACCGCATAGTCGTTTGTTTGAGTTCGCCGGAAGAAGTAGGTATACCCTTGAACAATTGAAAAATGCTAAAATAACATTATCATCGTAAAGACTTTCATTTCTTGATTGTTTAATCAAAACACTGCAGCATTTTGCTCATAGACCTGAGCGAAAACTATCAACTTATCTTTTTGACGAAAAGGTTGATTCGAACTGGAGTAGCAGACGACAATTTCATCCGCGCAGCAGTTCGTGTAATCGGATATTTCCATAAAGCTTTCGTAGAATTACGGAAGTTCTATTTATAACCTAGTGTATTTTTAGATATCCACCTGGGCAAGTTTAAAAAATGTGACCATTCACTTTTTACATGCCTCGGCTTTTACAGAGAAACATATTCTACCCAATCAAAGCTAAAAAGATAAGTTATTGTGTCTTATACTGTGTACCAAGTTTAAACAAAATCGCTTCACAAGTAAAAAAGATATGTCATTAAAACATGTCAAAAATGTCCGGAGTGAAACGCTTTTTGTGTGACACTTAACACTTGTATCAGGTTTCTAAGCTATGGTAAATAAAAGACAGTGACAGGATACTACAATAAGCACTCGTAATTCATAAAACAACATGTTCATCATCATTTTAAAATTACTTTGTCATCTTATCTTCATTGGTTTAGGATGTGGAGCCTGTTTTATACAATAACCCTCTGAATTTTATGTCAGGAGTGAAACACTTTTATTTTTTTAAAATTTGTTTTCCCTTTGTCTATTAGGTCAGAAATCTACCACTCAATTTTTACGAAGCCATCAACCTTGTAGGCATTCTGCACTCTACTATTTAGTGATTCGTGGGTTACAATATCTCATATTGTGCAATATATATGCTGTCAGGAGTGAAACGCTTTTTTGTTAGCTCACCTGAGCACGAAGTGCTCAAGGTGAGCTATTGTGGTCGCTTTTTGTCCGTCGTCCGTCTGTCCGTCCGTCCGTCCGTCTGTCCACAATTTGTTGTTACCACTCTAGAATCTACAAATATTGACCAATCTTGACCAAACTTGGTCAAAACATGTATGACCATAAGTTCTCGGATGAGTTCGATTTTGAGTCAGATCGGACCAGGAAGTCCAGAGTTATGTGCCCTTGAACGTCAAAAATGGCTAGTTTTGACTTTGTTACCACTCTAGTATCTACAAATATTGACCAATCTTAACCAATCTTTGTCAAAACATGTATGACCATAAGTTCTCGGATGAGTTCGATTTTGAATCAGATCGGACAAGGAATTCCGGAGTTATGTGCCCTTGAACGTCACAAATTGCTAGTTTTGACTTTGTTACCACTCTAGTATCTACAAATATTGACTAATCTTAACCAATCTTTGTCAAAACATGTATGACCATAAGTTCTCGGATGAGTTCGATTTTGAATCAGATCGGACCAGGAAGTCCAGAGTTATGTGCCCTTGAACGTCAAAAATGGCTAGTTTTGACTTTGTTACCACTCTAGTATCTACAAATATTGACCAATCTTAACCAATCTTTGTCAAAACATGTATGACCATAAGTTCTCGGATGAGTTCGATTTTGAATCAGATCGGACAAGGAATTCCGGAGTTATGTGCCCTTGAACCACAAAAATGGCTAGTTTTGACTTTGTTACCACTCTAGCATCTACAAATATTGACCAATCAAGACAAAATTTTGCCACAATGTTGGTAACTATAAGATCTTGGATGAGTTCGATTTTCAATGTGATAGGAGCAGAAAGTCTGGAGTTATGTGCCCTTGAATTTGACAGCATTTGTAGCATCTACATTTATTGACTAATCAAGACAAAACTTGGCCACAATATTAGTGACCATAAGATCCTTTATGAGTTACATTTTCAGCTTGATTTGGCCAGAAAAATAAGAGTTATTGGCCCTTTAATTTCATAAAATTACCGTTTTTGACTTTATTTTCTCTCTAACAAAGAAATATGGACCAATTTAGGCACAGCTCGGTCGCAATGTTGGTGACCATAATATTTTAAAATAAATGTTTTAATTTGTAAGATTGATTGGACTAAAAGAACAGAGTTGTGTGCCCTGGGGGGTTACAAAATTGCCGTTTTCGACTTGTTTTCTCTCAAACAGCAATAAATATTAACCAATAAAAAAACTTGGACATAATGTTGATGAGAATATCTTTAGCAGAACAGAGTTATGTGCCCTTTACTGTGACAAAATTGTTGTTTTCTTCCACTTTGCTTTTACTGCAACAGCTACAAATATTGATCATTCAAGATGTGGAAAGCAGTTTTCAGCTGGATCATAATCTCGCATCTTAAATTATGTGCTCTTGAACTTGAAAACATTGGGACTTTCATTCGATCTAGGTGCAGGTGAGCGATTAAGGGCCATCATGGTCCTCTTGTTGTCATTTTGCAAGATTGTGCTCACAATTTTAGCTAAAAGTTAGTGAACATGAATTTTAAATATAATTTTGGCACTGCTTAACCATTTAGAATAGTTTTAGCCATCCTAATCAAGAAATCTGGATGAAATTCTGTAAAAATAGTTGTTATTCTTAAAATTTGAAGTCACACTTTGGTCACATTTTTTTAAACCTGCCCACCTATTTCTTTGGGATCCCACATTTTTAAATGAAATTTTGGATTTGATTGAATCAATTCATTTTATTTAAGACCTTATTTCGAATAAGGGCAGGAGAGATGCCGCGCGATATATTATTGATAAAGTTCTGAAGTATATAGGTCCCTTCCTTTCGTTTATTTGTTTATATTTTATCATATTATTGTAATAAAGTCCCAACCCAACTGTGCCTACAGGTCTTTCTTTAATTATACCCTCCGCAAACAAAGTTTGGGGGGGAGTATATAGGAATCACCCTGCCTGTCTGTCTGTCCGTCCGTCTGTCCGTCTGTCTGTCTGTCTTTCCACATTTCTTGTGATCGCAACTCCTACCAAACCGCTTGACGGATTCTGATAAAAATTGACATGGACGGTCTAGATGACATGCAGATGTGTTGAAGCAATTTCCTAGCTCTGCGATGTCAACTAAGGGAGATAATTGTCTTTGATTCTTTTCGTCCGCATATCTGATGATCGCAACTCTTCCCAAACCGCTTGGCAGATTTTGATGAAAATTGACATGGACGATCTATGTCACATGGAGATGTACATGAAGCAATTTCTTAGCTGTGCGTTGTCAACTAAGGGAGATAATTGACTTTATATTTTTCGTCTGCATATCTCGTGATCGCAACTCCTCCCAAACAACTTGACAGATTTCAATGGAAATTGACATGGACAACATACAGGACATGGAAATGTGCATGAAGCAATTTCTTAGCTCTGTCTTGTCAACTTAGTGAGATGATTGACATTTTTTCGTCTGCGTATCTCGTGATCAAAACTCATCCCAAACCGCTTGACAGATTTCAATGGAAATTGACAAGGACGATCTAAAGGATATAGAGATGTACATGAAGCAATTTCTTAGCTCTGCGAGCTCAACTAAGCTGCGATGTCAACTAAGGGAACTTAGGGACATAATTGACTTTGGGTTTTTTGTCTGACAACCCGTTGTCATCCAAGGGAGATACAGTAGTTCTACTGTGAATTTATTTTCTCAAACAAGGCGCTGCGGGGTGTATCGGTCCGATCTGAGACAGTTCTAGTTTGAAAACTGTTGCAAATGACAAATTTGTGATGATAAAGATTAATATATATTTGGGTCATTCTCTGAAAACGTTTTGTAATTGAACAGCATATTTGCGTATTTTCAAATTACATAACATCACACATGTGACTTATGCATTGAATATATCAAACCGTACTCTTTGCAATGTCAATAATTTACAAACACTGAGACAATTGGTGCTTGAGAAATGAATGATGGTATTTGATGAGGTGAAAAAATGTATTTACCATCACAACAGTATTCAGTGGTTATTTAAATAAAATGGCTGAAAAAATAACCCTTTTTTATTGATCAAATTGTAGAAATATGTGATACTCAACAAACAAACATTTACAGGAACCCTTTCTTAGCTTTGCACGCATATTGGAATACAGTCATATACCCGTGTTAAAAAAGGTCATAAACTTAATTGTCTTTTTTTCTAAAATATCTGTTATCTAGGGATTTTTATATTTACTTCAGACTTTAAAGGTTTATTGAAAGTTCACTAAGCAGGGAAGTATGCGAGGCAATGTTGTAAAGTAACACATTTTTATGAAAAATAACGTAAAAATCCTTTGTTATGGTAAAGACATTATCTAATGGACGTGACGGTAGAGACCAAGATTGTAATTTATTCACCATTGAGAAATATTTTCGTCTAACAGCGGATTGACGATATTTGTAAAATTAATATAGATATAAGCTAGTTACACCAGATTTAAAAGGTATTTAATTATACCATGTCATCATCGTCACGAAATGGTAGAGACAATTTGTTATGGAGGAGACTGTGACGGTAGCGGACATTTAAACATAACATCCATATTTCATGGCTATTCAACTAATTTCAACACAAACTAGCAAATTAATTAGGAATGTGGTGTCATAATTATTAATTGATCGTACAAGTTCGATTGTAATACAATTCGCCTTCATTTTGATGACCGTTCTGTAAAGACTATAAAAAAGGTATGTTTTTTGCTGACGACACTTGACCCTGATTTTTCACCAGATACTGTCAATGACATGCGTCGTAAAAGGAAGTTGATTCCGATCCAATGTGTCAACACTCTACACGATTTTCAGCATGTGACGGATGAGACAAAAAATCGAGGGACACTTTAGGTAAAAATGTAGATGTTGAACAATCGTAAACAAAAAATATTTTGAAGTTACCACTGGGTTTATTGGTGACATATATTTATTTTACATGTAAAAATGCTAGACACGTTGTAAATCCTAAATACCACAACTGTGAATAACGCTGATTGGTAGTATGAAATGGGACAATGATGACAATGGCGTGACGGTAAATTTAGCTGTGATTTTCAATCCTTTGTTGAAACTAATACGTCATTAACTTGCAAAGAAATGTGCTTCCAATCATTTTATATTTGGTCTAGCGATTACTGCATTATAATAGAAACATGATACTTTTTACCATTTTAGAGTTATACATCGCAGAAGTCTCAACCGTCACGTTTTGTCTCGCATTGTGACGTCAAATTATTTAAACATAAAAATCGATTTTAAGGACAGTTACTGCTGTAGTTAAATATTTTCTCAAATAATCCAAGTAAGTACAGCTGTATCAAAACTGTTTAGGGTTGGTTTACATAGATTTGTCATTCCATTAAATAACTAAAGTGGATGGGATATAAGATTAGAGAGGACAAGAGCGTTTTCAGAGAATGACCCATTTATATTTTTGGACATTTTTCAAGAAATTGTCAAAACCGCTGGATAGTAACATTTCAGTTAACGAGATTAAAAATTATTTCGCCCAAATGTTTCGAGATATCTCATCAGTTCATAATGATTCTGCGAAAGGTTTCTGCAACACGCATAATTCTGATGAAACCGATTTAATAGACCTATTTCGTATGAAGAGGTTGTTCCTTAAAACACAACAAAGCTTGTGCAGACGACAGGTTATTGAACGAGTTTTTTATCGCATCATGCGACATTCTCGCCGGACATGTCAAAGATATTTTAATAATATCTTAAATACATGGGTTTTCCCTGAAACATGGACTAAAGTTTTATTGCCCCCATACCTAAAAGGGGATCTAGATCAGACGTTAATAGCTACAGGGACATAACTTTGTTAAGCAATTTCGGAAAACATATTACGAGTGTTATCAATAACCGATTATCGGAATGGACGAAAAAAAATGACAAAATCACGGATGCGCAGTTTGGATTTAGGAAAGGTAGATCTACCGTGGATGCAATTTATACCCTAAATTGATTGATGAATAATTATTTGGGAAATAACAGACATTTATACAGCGCGTTAATTGATGTGCGAAAATGTTTCGACAGTATATATCGAAATGGTTTGTGGTTTAAGCTTCATAAGATGGGAATTGACGGCAAAGTACTTCGGATTTTGCGGTCAATGCACACTTCAGTCAAATCATGTGTGAGGCATTGTAATGAATACTCTGAGTACTTTGATATGGTAGTCAGGTTCCGACAAGGGGAGATAGTTTCTCTGATAATTTTTAACCTCTTTGTTGAAGACTTAGAGCTATTTTTGCAATCCGACATTGGTCGTGGTGTAACTATAGACGAGCTTTGCATAATCGTACTACTTTTCGTCGATGATTTGGCCATTTAATCAGAAACTCCTGACAATCTTCAGAACTCGCTCGATAATTAAAGCGTGTATTGCGACAAATGGGGACTTGAAGTCAGTATTGACAAACCAAAAATAGTTGTTTTTTAGAAAACGTTGTAGATTGAGAAAAAATGAAAAGTGGTTATATAAAAACACCCCAATCGAAATAGTGAACGATTTTAATTGCCTCGGGTGAATATTTAATCACACAGGCGGTTTCACGTGTTACGACCCAAGGGTAACAAGAACTAAGAAGCCAACAACAAACTTTACAATGAACAATTTTTATTAACAATAATTTCAAAGTTTTGTTTTAAAAGAAGATAAAAGATGCACTACCTTAATTGTATGTAAATTCCAGAGTCCTAAATTTTAATCTAGTTAAAATCTACAATGAATAGTTGCACCACTTGAAGTATGAAACACACTTATATTAATTTAATAATCCCCTTTTAGTCTGACAATTTTGTATGAATTAGTAAGAACTAGTGACCAAATCAAAACTAAAGAACGACATGAGTGATTTGCTCATCTATATATATCACACCCTATTACCGGCTATCACTACAGCAGTTGCTAACCTTGGGCAGTATCATCTATAAATAGCGGGTGTACTGGGTAGGTCATACTTTTTCCATCTTTGCTTTTGTGTTAAAGCCTTTCTCAGCTATATTTGTAGTGCACTTGGCTGGCCATACATTTGAGCACCTACATGATAAATATTAGCCCAAAGAATCCCTAAACAACAAAATTATTCAGCGACAAAGTCGTAACTTCACAATTTTTTACTTAAAATCCAACTTTCAGTCCATATAATGAGAAAATGATAAGACGACCATTAGAATTAATATAACTATTAAAATAGTCAATCAATTTTCTTACACTGTGTAAATTTAGAGAACTGTCTGAATTGAATTAACTTCAGACTGACCGATTAAAACTAAACACTGATGCAGATTTGGCTATCACGAACAGCATATTGAAAGTTTGAATGGCAAACCCGGACATAAGTTGATGGCAACACAGAACAATATGTCTTGTTGGAAAAGCGGCATCTCTTTCAACAAGAAGTTTCCTGAAAGGAGCATAAATAATGATTTAACACCATTTCTTGATAGACTAGCCAATTTTTGAATTATAGACATAGAAATCATCTAGATATGGTTGAGGCTGAGTAACACAAAATTGAAGGACATATGCAACCATTAGTTGTAGATGATAGTTTGTCGGTTAAGGTGTACATCCCATCATTAAAAACACCACTTTTTAGCCGTACGAAATGCATCAAATTACACACATTTGTACATACACTTCTTATAAGCTGATTCAACGTGCTGGATTTCAAGATTATGCTTCAAAAGGAAAATAAATTACAAATATTACTTTACTCTATATTCATATGCAAGGGAGGTAATTTTGAACATTTCTGTCAAATATTTCCTTAAGTATGCATTGATTCAAAATTCTAAACCGTTCAAAATGGTTATGTTTAGAATGGAAATGTAACACAGTTTAGGAATTACTGGCACTTATCAAATTCACCTCTGGCTCTTTAGTGCTAATGATGGGTTGCAAACCTTAAAAAAACTACACATACTTTACAGTGAAAATTGTGGATTTTACATCATGTCGTCGCTGTTTCAGGCACACAATACGACTGTAATATTATTAATGGGGTTAAATTTCATTTAGTCAGACTTAACTTAAATAGATGGAACCCACGCAAATATATGTATATGAATCCTGCTATTTCAAAGTCGGTCAATGAATCTTCAAACATTTCGATCGAATGTTTTGCGCGGTACAAATTTGTATTTTTCATTGCGAAACGATTTGGTTTATTGGGGTTTTACGCCGTTTTCAACTGCCATGGTTATATCGCGGCACCTTGAGCGCCTAACCATGGATTCCTGTTGTTTCTCATACAAGTACTAACACAATAGACTAACCGAGCCTCCAGCTGCTCGCCCACATAGGTTAACAATATCAAACCATTGGTGGGTAACATTAGTTAGAAAAAATATTTGCCACGGCCGGGGATCGAACCCGGGTTCTCTCGAATGAGAGACAGATGCGCTATCAATGTTCAGCGTTTTGGCCTCATTGCGAAACGAAGAAGAGATATCGGTGATAACGGATTATCAAGCAAGAATCGATAAAACATCTTGATTGTCTACATAAAGCACATGATTGCAACTAGCCTAGGTAAGTGAATACAGAAACTAGTGAAGGATCAAAGATTAGTCAGCTAGGTAAGGATCTCTATGGATAAGGCGAGAAATCTCCCTAAACGTCTGAAATGGAAAACTCAATTTTCAAAACATGAAAATTGATAAATATCTCGAGCTGTATTGTTAGATCTATACCTAAATCATATGAAAATTGATTTTGTACAATCAAAACGATCCGACATGTACAGATAACTCCGTAAAAAGAGGCATTTTTTTGGAAATGGTTAAAAATGTTTATTTCTTTATTCTGTGTTATGTTTCACCTTGCATGGTGAAGTAAGGCCGAGTGGTCATTGGACAAATAGACCTCTCAATAAAAGTACCCAGCCTCCAGCTGCCCTCTCACATTGATGCTTCACACCCATTGGTGAGAGACAAATGACTTTTGTCAAATGTAAGAATAGATATTGGTCGGCCTGGGGTTCGAACTCGCGACCCCTGGATTGACAGACTCCGACGTTAACTGGACTCGGCTTAAACAGATACATGTTGCAGCAAATACTCTTTATAAAGCAAACCGCACGGAATCTCGGACAAACAAAAGTGCTTTGTCCGTATGATTCTAAAACCACACAACTGCAGCTTGAATGAAGCCGTGGTAACGAGATTTTTAACAGCTAAAACCGCTTGGACCATTCTATTTATAGCGTAAGATTTAACCCTATTAACCATAAGATTCCATTTCCTATATTATCAATAGCAATGAACTCTGTGCTAAAAGTACACTAGATTTACCGTTATAAGTATTGACAAACCGTCAGTGTAGGCCTAGTTATAAAGTCTCGCAACTATGGCCACATACGAGATTTTATAACAACACATACGATGCACTATTGTTTCACCAAAATTGCGCCACGGTTAACTGGATAAAACATTTTCCATTTATCTGATTTTAATATCAAATAAATAACAACGACATCGCTGTATTGTCCACCCAAATTAACCAGGGACAACTTAATTTTCGTGTTCAAAGTTCGTTAGTTGAGTGCCTTAACCTTAACAAGTGGGATCATTACATTTGCAGATGTCTCGGGTTAATCTTACTGGACAATATAAATGACTATTCTGATATTTGGCTAGTATAATTACCCGGTCAAGGTCAGTAATTATCCTCCAAATAGTGTTCATAATTAAAACTCTTATTAAATTCCCCTGCAAATAATCGAGTTCATAAGCAATAATTAGATAAAGCGGAAACTCACAATTTTAAAACTTAAATTTATATTGCTATAATAGACGAATAACGCAATTGTATTTTTGAGCATAGGATCTAATGTTTAAGGTATTTTTTTAAAGTTAGTCTGTGCCCGATTTTATAAACGCCGGCTAGAGTTAACCAAATGGCCAAGTATCTATTTCGGTTATTTTTCGGTTATTCACATCGGAAAATTTGAACAAATCAGTGAAATATTTTGTTTGTGCTAAACAGCGTTGATACAATCGGGCCTATGATTTGATTTCATGAGATGTAACGCCGTTTTAAACCGCTATGGCCATATTTCAGTGGCTGGAGCACCTAACCGTGGATTCCTGGGAAGTTCTTGCTTCATATATAGCTTATTCTTATCTGATGCTCTTTTATCAAACAAAAGTACCAGCAATCATGTATTGTTATAATTATCATCAGCAAATTTTAAATATTTCACACCATGATCACTTGGATAATGAAAAAGAATTGTACATAGACAAGCAAAATATTATCATTTATGCTGTCTGTGATTGCCTATTTCAAGTACGAATCTCCTGTCGGTGATCCCCCTACGTGCTGTTCGTGATTGCATAAATTTGTAGCTCACCAAACTTTGTTTGACTATAACGACATAACGGAATAGTTGATTGTCTTCACAAGCAATTAGTTCGTAGATAATATACTAGATATCCATTTTGTAATAAAATTTCTAACATTTGCACCAGTATTTTTCTGCTATTTGCATGGAAAGATGAATTTTATATGCAAATATGTGAAGTTTCGACTTTGTTAGTGAATCATTTTTTTGTTTGATGACTCTCTGTGCTAATATTTGACATGTAGGTGCTCAAATGTATGGCAAGCCAAGGGCACTACAAATTATAGCTGAGAAACGCCTTTACATAAAACAAATATGGAAAAAGTATGACCTACCCAGTTCACACGCTATTTATAGATGATACTGCCCAAGGTTAGCAACTGCTGTAGTGATAGCCGGTAATAGGGTGTGTATATGCTACTAGGGAATATTCCAGAAGGTTTGAGAAAACATCAGAATATAATTTTATATAATAATGAACTGGGTTTCTCTAGACTGTTCTCTTTATATAATATAGAATATCCCAGAAAATTGAGAATGTTCTAAAGTTTCCAATACATCATTCTAGAAGTTTCTACCATTTAAATCATAAATATAAACAACATGTTTATCAGATGTGTAGTACATGTAAACAAGTAAATAACGTATTTACAAGTTTCTAAAGTTTCTATTCATTTCTAGAATATTCTTAAATGATATCTGTAAATAGTAAACAAAATGTTTACTAAGATACTTGTTGACAAAATATCCAGTTCTAAAAATATACAAGGGGAAATTCCAAAATTAAGATGACAAATATGTAGGCTAAAGGTGCATACAAAACACACGTTAAAATCAAACACTTTACGGTAAACGTCTTAAAGCGATGAACGTATTAACCAGAAATCTTAAGCGTTATAACACTTCTCCACGTATGGCATTACAATTATTTGATGCTTTAGTCGCGCCAATACTTTACTACGTTTGTGAAGTATCAGGATTTACTATAGCTGATATTCTAGAAAATCTGCATTTGAAATTTTGTAAAACTATCTTAGGCGTAAGGCTTTCAACCTGTAATGCAGCGGTGTACGGTGAGTAGGGTCGATACCCTTTATATACAAACCGGTATGTTCGTATTGTTAAAGGGTGAGGGTAACAGATGGTCTAATTGCAAAAAATGAATATTTTTGAAAAAAATGTGCAAAACTTTTGTGTTGGCCACCTCAGAATGGTTAATAATATGCGATTCAGACAGAGATTGAGCCGAAATTATAAGAGAGATAGCTGAATTTAGGGAGAATCCAAACCCATCACAGATGCGGTTGAATTTATTTTTTAACTGTCACGCATGCGCATACAGCGCGGACCAAGATTCAAACGAGATTCATACTTGAATTTCAATATGACGTCATCATGTATGTTGTGACGTCATTAAAGAAAGTCGCATGTCCTACTGCTTTTGACCTACTTTTGACATCGCTTCATGAATTTAGTATCAAATTACGAAAAAATGAGTCGTTGCTTCAATAGTTTGTCGTAGTCATTTAATCAGTCATGTAAAGCTTAATAAGTGTACATTTCGTTTGTTTTTGGCAAATTTTGTGTCTAAATCTGGGAAATAGAAGCTTTAAATACTTTTTTAACTCATCAAAGTAGAAAATATTATTTTATCTAGCATTACATAATACACGCTTTGGATAATAATTTGTCCGAAGATCCAAGCTGGTTTTCGAAAGTGAAATAATTGCTTAATGTTCATGGGTTTGGACACGTATGGGAAAACCCTGATACCGTAAATCCAAAAACAGTCATTCCCCTTCTCAAACAACGTTTAATAGACGAATTTTTAGCTCATTTGAGCACAAAGTTCTCAAGGTGGGGTATTGTGATCGGTCGTTGTCCGTCATCCGTCCGGTCGTCCGTCCGTCCGGCCGATCGTCCGTCCACAATTTCTTTAAAGATCTTCTCATCCCAAACCAGTTGGCCAATCTTCATGAAACTTGGCAGGAATGATCCTTGGGTGAAAGTTTTTAAAAGTTGTTAAAAACATTTGATTCCATCAAAGACTCTGGCTGCCGCGGCATGAGAAAAGGGGAAAATAGCCAAATCTTCTATAAATCTTCTCCTCCCAAACCAGTTGGCCAATATTCTAGAAACTTCACAGGAATTATCCTTGGTTAAGGGTCTTTCAAAGTTGTTAAAGGAATTTAATTCCGTTAAAGACTCTGGCTGCCGCGGCATGAGAAAAGGGGAAAATAGCCAAATCTTTTAAAAATCTTCTTCTGCATAACCAGTCGGCCAATATTCTTAACACTACACATAAATGATCCTTGGGTGAAGCGCTTTCAAAGTTGTTAAAAGAATTTGGTTCCATCAAAGCCTCTGGCTGCTGCGGCATGAGAAAAGGGGAAAATAGCCAAATCTTTTAAAAAATTTCTTCTGCCTTACCAGTTTGCCAATATTCTAGAAACTTCACATGAATGATCCTTGGCTGAAGGGCTTTCAAAGTTGTTAAAAGAATTTGATTCCATCAAAGCCTCTGGCTGCCGTGGCCTGAGAAAAGGGGAAAATAGCCAAATCTTTTAAAAATCTTCTTCTGCCGAACCAGTTGGCCAATATTCTTGAAACTTCACATGAATGATCCTTTGTTGAAGAGGTTTCATAGTTGTTAGAAGAATTTGATTAATATTTAAACTATAAGAGCAGCAGCATCAGAAAAAAGGGCATAAGAGCAAAAACTTTTCAAAGGGCTGACTTTTTAGCTCACCTGAGCACAAAGTGCTCAAGGTTAGGTATTGTGATCGGTTGTTGTCCGTCGTCCGTCCGTCCGGTCGTCTGTCCGGCCGTCTGTCCACAATTTCTTTAAAGATCTTCTCCTCACAAACCAGCGGGCCAATCGTTTTGAAACTTGGTAGGAATGATTTTTTGGTAAAGAGCTTTCAAAGTTGTTAATAGAATATAATTCAATCAAAGACTCTTGCTGCCGCGGCATGAGTAAAGGGGAAAATAGCCAAAATCTTCTTCTGCCTTACCAGTTGGCCAATATTCTTGAAACTTCACATGAAAGATCCTTGGGTGAAGGGCTTTCAAAGTTGTAAATATAATTTAATTCCGTCAAAGACTCTGGCTGCTGCGGCATGAGAAAAGGGGAAATAGCAAAATCTTCTAAAAATCTTCTTCTGCCTAACCAGTTGGCCAATATTCTTGAAACTTCACAAGGGTGAAGGGCTTTCAAAGTTGTTAAAAGAATTTAATTCCATCAAAGACTCTGGCTGCCGCGGCATGAGAAAAGGGGAAAATAGCCAAATCTTGTAAAAGTCTTCTTCTGCCTAACCAGTTGGCCAATATTCTCGTAACTTCACATGAAATATCCTTGGGTGAAGGGCTTTCAAAATTATTAAAAAAAATAATTACATTAAAGACTCTGGCTGCCGCTGCATAAGAAAAGGGGAAAATAGCCAAATCTTTTAAAAATCTTCTTCTGCCTAACCAGTTGGCCAATATTCTTGAAACTTCAAATGAACGATCCTAGCTTGGGTGAAGAGCTTTCAAAGTTGTTAAAAGAATTAAATTCCATCAAAGACTCTGGCTGCCTCGGCATGAGAAAAAGGGGAAAATAGCCAAATCTTCTAAAAATTAAATCTTCTTCTGGCTTACCAGTTGGCCAATATTCTTGAAACTTCACATGAATGATCCTTTGGTGAAGGGCTTTCAAAGTTGTTGGAAGAATTCTGTTAGTATTTAAACCATTGCCTATTAGTGCAGCAGTATCAGAAAAAGGGCAAAAGAGCAAATACTTTTAAAAAAGGCTAAATTTTTGTTACATTCATTTGAAAAACACAGGAGAAAGGGCTTTATTGAAATATTTCTTATTTTGCTGCTATTCAGGTCTTAAAGTGACATTTCAGAATTATTTTTACATAAATTTTACTTTAATTATATCTGAAAGAGCATGTTTTCTTATGAAAATTCTGAAAATTTCAAGCCAAACTATTGAACCGTTTACGAGAAATATATATTTTTGTGATTAAACTTAACAAATTGTTGTGGACAACACTTCAGATTTATAATTAGAATTTGTCATTTCTGTCTAAACTTTGAAGGCGCATTTTTCGCTTATAAATAGCAACTTAAAAAACTGATAGCATTTCTACGCATTAGAATAAACAAACTTTGCATCAAGACATACTTTTAAAAAATGAAATAAATGTGAAATGTCACCTTAAGTGTTTAATTTCAACAAGGCAACAAATTTCAGGTGAGCGACCTAGGGCCATCATGGCCCTCTTGTTGCTACATTCATTCGAATAACTCGGGAAAAAAAGGCTTCATTGAAACATTTCTTATTTTGCTGCTATACAGGTCAGTGTCTAATTTCAACTAAACAAAAAATTTCAGGTGAGCGACCCAGGGCCATCATGGCCCTCTTGTTATGAAATTAGTATCACGATTTAGACCACGGTCGAACGTTAGACACTTTATACAAACATCCCAATACATATTTTTCTTTTTGCAAGTTATCGAGATATGAATATAAGTAGAGAACTAAGAGCCAGTTTATCTAAATTTCGAACATCTGTCAGTGCACGGTTTAAGATTAGATGTGGGTAGGTTTACGGGACAGTTAATCAACAGAAATGATCGCGTATGTCAGATATGTAATTTGTTTGATTTGGAATACGAATTCCAATTTGCTTTTGTGTGCCCCCTATATTCCGAAATCAGACATACTCGTAAATACATTAAACGGTATTAGATCTACATAGTTAGGCCAAATATGATGAAACTTATTCAACTAATTACTTGTGATTCAAGATACGAAATATTGAATTTGAGTAGATATTTGAATCTTGCTTTCAAAAAACGAAACGACACCTTGTCTATGCAGACCAATGAATTGCAGTAACTATAGAGTCAGTTTCTCGATGACTACGTGCGAGTCTATTGTAAATTCTCTTACAATACTTTCTCTATAGCCGCCGTTTCACTGGTTTGCAATTTACTATATATTATCATCCATGTAATGTATGATATATAAATACAACCTATTCAACAATATATTTCAAACAACAATAGAACCTATCGTGAATTTCGCCATATCATATTACCTCGCCTACAACATAGGGAAGCGTATTTGCTATGTCGAAATATCAGCATATAAAATCAAATATACTTTGTCCTCCATAGGAAATTTTAAAACAGATTTATAACACGTGAACAATAATTTACTTATCATGTTTTTGTAATTTATATTTATGACTATAAACTATATACAGTTTTTGTCAATAAATTTTTGTTCAGTTCTGTTCAGTTCAGTTCATATAAAGCTAAATTGAAGAATTATTGAAAGAAAGATTGAGACAAAGATGAAAATGTTGTTTGTCAATATGTTTTCGTTATGCCACCATGTTTCCTCAACCCTTTTTATTATGGATATTAAAAATGTATAATGTTTAACTAACTGTTAGCCCAAACAATACATTAAGGTAGTACATCCCTTATGAGATTCGATCATGCGAAGTCGAATGTTTTCTTACGACGCCGTTTAATGTTTGTTACATACGGTTACCCGTTCTATATCGACACGTTATGAGTTAAAATAAATCGACACCGGAGCCGGAGTGGCGCAGTGGGTAGCGCACTTGACATGTAGCCCGGTGGTTACGAGTTCGAGTCCCCCTCGGGTAAGGTGTGTCTTTGGGCAAGACACTTAATTGTCAGCCCCCAGTCTACCCAGCTGTAGCAGTGAGGTTAATCTTACTGCCTCTTCTCTAGAAAAATAAGGGGCCTTTAGAAGCTTGAATTAGCTTATTTACATTGTACATCTGGTCTCGAAATATGTCTGAACTGACACTTTCCAGCCACCAAATTTTACGACATCGCCCGAAAAAACCGACACCGTGTAATGTGGTGTATTGTTTTACCATTTCGCTCACGTCTATTATGATTTCTTTTCTAAATTTAATCACACTTCTACTCACGTAGACGCGAGAAGTAGAGTACAAAGGCTAATTTTTATGATACTATAGATAAGAACTGCAAGGCTTTTTGACGAGTTCAATGTTCAATCCTTAAATTCAAACCTTGAAAAGGACCATTTATTGAAATTCGAACCCTCTATTTCTCGACCTTAAGTACTATCAGTACTTTGATTGTAGAGAGTGTAACGAGTGTACCACAGAACAATGTACACAGCATCACGTCCAGTGTACTTACGAACAAGAAATTCACAGTTACCATGCTTGGGATGTCACGCTATCACTACGAGTTAGATTTTAGCAGATTTAGCACATTGTTCACGAAATATTGCGTAAACAACATTAATTTTGGAACACCCCTCGTATGTACGAAGTTCAATTATTTTCCAAAATGCATTTTCATTTGAAGGATGGTTGATTTCCTTTATTTTGCTGGTATGTGTATGGCACTGGGATGTCCTAAAAATTATATCTATACAACCAATTTTAACAAACTGCATTTTGTACAGAATGCTACATGATTCTAATACAAATACTGACAGAAATTTGTACAGCATTTTTATTTTACAAGGTGGAACTGCAGATCTTGCCGTACATGAGGTACTAGATGACAGACGGCTCAGAGAAATATCACGATCGGATGGTGATGCAAGTGGGGGTTCAATGGTGAATACAGCTTTTGAAGAGTTCGTACAGACCGTTTTGGGGAAAGAGGTCATCCAGCATTTAAAAGAAACAGACATAGACGGTTATTTACATTTTATGGCTTCATTTGAAACAAGAAAGAGATTATTTGATAGTAAGTGTGAGAATGCTAAGATTTGGTTTCCTTACGCAACGGTGAAGGAATTTTTGGCTGAGTCGTTTGACTTAAAAGTCAAAGAAATAAAAGAAAAATCCAACGGTGAATTCCAAATTCGTAACGATAAATGTATCTTAAGTTCTGATTTGATGAGATCTTTCTTCAACGATGCCGTCGATGGAATTATCAAAATCATTACAGATCTTCGTCAAAAAGAATCAGATTCAACTGGGCTTATAAACGTGTTGGTTATGGTCGGGGGATTCTCAGAATCGCAGTACGTTCAAGAACAAATCGAAACAAAAGTCCGTGGATTGAGAATAATAGTTCCCCCAAATCCTTCCACTGCTGTCTTAAAGGGTGCCGTGTTGCTCGGCCACAGTCCTTTAATAATTACCGAACGAATCGCACGTTTCAGCTATGGTTTTTCAAATTGTCGGATATTTGACCCTGATGTTCACCCAGATTCACTGAAAATAGTTCAAGGTGGAAGGGAATTGTGCAAAGAAGTATTTTGCAAGGTAATCGAGAGAGGTCAAATACTCAAAGTTGGTGAGCAATTTTCAACTGAAGCAATTCATGAGTGCTCAAGCATTGTAGAAAAAATTATGCCTATTAAGAATGAAATATACAGATCAGATGATAAGGACCCTAAATACACACTTGAAGAATATGGTTCTACCTGTGTCGGTAAGGTGATAGGGTTTGCTCCAAAGGGTGGATGGCCTCCACTTTCAGTTCTTGTTCAGTCGCTTGTAGTTGGGGAAAGTGAGTTCTCTGTTGTGGTCACAGATATTCTTACAGAACATACTATAGAATCAAAATTAGACTTTCTAGGGGATGGTGAAACTGAGATCGTAGGACATAACGAAGGTCAATGTAAGATATTAGTATTGAAGATAGTCAACTAGTCGGTTAACACAATGTGTGCAATTTCGCCATCATATTTTACAGTGGTAATTGACGAGGTCTTCTGGATTCTTCTTCTGAAATCCGTTTATCATTTTCCGTCGTCAAGTAAAACTCTCAAGTTCCAACAAAGTGTTCGGTATGTAGTGATAGATTGAATGCACTAATCCTTTCCAAAACGACCATTTTTCATACCGGTACAATTTCAAAGTTGCTTCAGGCGAGTTGACGTTAATAAAAATGATTCTTTTTGTATGTTGTGTTATTTCTTTCCAGGCCCCGGTTTCTCGAAAAATCTTAAGTACGTTCTCAGACTCAAATCTGAGCACCATGGTCAAATCACACGAAATCCACGTGAACTTCAATTCAAAACCAATCAACGTTGATTGATATTCAATTAAAGTTGAGCATGAACTCATGAGTATATTTTCGAGAAACTTGGGCCATATCTCTTCTCATTCGAGTATAGATCCTTAAAGGTACATTGTTGTTACCATGCTTATGTATTTCTATATAGAGATATTAGAGAGATTTTGACAATATGAAATGATATATTGAAATTGTTTGAAAAGATTTTAACTTGAGTAATAATAAAGATTATAATAACAGAACTGATTCGAACTAGAACTTTTAAAAATTAATGGAACAAAGCTCAATATTCTATTTTTAAAGCAGAGAAGATATATCTTAAAGATACTTGTAAAGAATATCAAAATGCTTCTAAAACACTATGAAAATGTCTTAAAAACTTTGGAATGCTATCGAAGAAAGGTTATTCATCTTCATATGACAGTATTGCACTAAACTTAGATGGTGATTTATATTTTGATAAACCAAAAGTAGCAGCTAGTTTTAGTACATTCTTCACTACTGTAGCAGCTTGACTTGTATCAAACCTACTTGTCCCTTCTAAGAAATTTGTAAATTTGTTTTATTCTGAAAAGAGTGTAATAAAAACAGTTTCTCTTTTTCATAAGTAAATGAAAATACTTTATTAAAATATCTCAACAAGTTACATGCAGGCAAATCTACTGGTTTAGATGGTATTCCTGCAGGTTTCATTCTTGATTGCTCATCTATTATTGCTGGTCCTCTAGCCCATGTGATTAACCTTTCTTTAATTCAAGGTATTGTTCCACCTGACCTTAAGTCAGCTAGAGTTGTCCCCTTATTTAAAAAGAATGACAAGACTGATGAAGGAAACTATAGACTTGTTTCAATTTTAAGCTTTGTTTCTAAAATATTTGAGCGAGGGGTTTTTGACCAAATGAAGTCGTATCTAAATGATAAAAATATTTTGTATGATTTTCGAACGATATGTCTGCTGTTATAAAAAAACTTCTTTTTATGCAGATGAATCGGCTATTTTAGTTTCAGATAAAGACAGGTCGTTTGTCGAAAATGCGTTGTCTGACGACCTTAATGCAGTGAGATCCTGGCTCATAGATAACAGGTTGTCTTTACATCTAGGGAAAACTGAATCCGTTCTTTTTGGTACATAGCAAAAGTTAAAATCAAACAGTAAAATAAATGTTGTCTGTGATGGTAATACTATCAATTCTACTTCTCATGTGAAATACCTTGGTGCAATTCTTGACCAAAGCTTATCTGGTGAAATTATGGTTAGTTCTTTATTTTAGAATGCGACAACCAGACTCAAGTTTCTGTATTCGGAATTTATATAATTTTCTCTCATTGCGTACTAGAAAATTGTTAGTTTCTGCATTGATTCAGTGTTATTTGACTAAACACGTGTCTTTTGGTATTTTAGTTTAAGCAAAAAAAGGACTAATAAATTCGAGATACTTCAAAACAAAATTATTGGATTCGTTTTAGATTTGCACCATCGTTCTCGTATCTTAGATACACACTTCATGTATAAGACCTACATTGAACTGGCTTCCAGTTAGCAAAAGAGTTGAAGAAATTGCATTGCTACATGTTTACAAGATAAAAAACGGAACAGCTTCTAAATATTTGTCAGAACAATTTATGTAAGCAACCACATCCCATTCTTATTGCACTAGATTTAGCATGCTGTTCTAATGGCTGGGACTCATGGAAGAAAGTCATTTTCTTATATGGGTTGCAGCTATTGGAACCGCTTACCAACAACAATCAAAAATGATTCAATCGTCCATCTCGCCATTCGAAACCAGTGCCCGCAAATATCTACTGGAGTCTGTATATCAATGAATTGTACAATCTCTTTATCTGTGATATTTTGCATTTGTCTTTATTTAAAGTCCTGTTCATTTTATTTGTGATAACTGAATTTAGTCATTTTAATTGTGATAACTTGATTTAATTTGATAACTCAATTTAGTAATATAGGGTTAATTCACGTTTTTGAGGTCGTTAACTTTCGCAGAGGCCCAAGAAATACGTTAACGCCCGACTGCGAAGCAGGAGGGTCGTTTTCGTATTTTGCGGGCCTCTGCGAATGTTAACGACCGAAAAATACGTGAATTGGCGCTATTATTGCATAAAAAGCATAAAATTCCAATTATTACTTACCCCAAATCCCTTGATATGTGCGTAAAATGAACCGAGGTGAGATAAGAAAATGTCCGCCATTGTTGTTTTGTTCTGATGAATCTTCCGAGAATTTTTTGTTATGCGTGACGTCGGTAAAACAACGTTACGTCATAATTTGGCGCCAAAAGGCGAACGTCGCTTATCTAACGTAAGACGTAGAGAATTTTGCGGGAAAAGAGACAATTGTTTATTTTGAAGGGTCAAATCGAGGATATTTGAGTGCAAAACCGGTCCGATATCGCACGTGAATCTGCCGATTAATGCACGATTTCTCTGGATATCCGCCCGGTTTCTACTCGTTATTCAATGTCGATAACGGCCCAAAAACACACTTTTTAGGCAATAATGTTTCATATGCCTCTCTGTGTCAGCCACATCCAGACATGGCTCTCACATGGAAATAAGAGATCACGGATCTCTTTTTTGTGTTAACCCAGGTTTGGATGGGGCAAACATGGGTTATATAACATACTGTGATACTTTTAACCATTATGTTTTATAACATGTACCAGGCCCGTAGGAACAGGGGGCCAAACTGGCAAAAAATGCAATATTATACTTATTTTACACTGAAAATTTAGGGAAAATCCAATTCAGCCCCCCCCCCCCAATATTCAGATACGGGGGCGTCAGCCTCCCCAAAATGAAATAGCTTCCTACGGGCCTGTGTACCATGTATTGTCATCATCTTTTACTGATAAAATCTATCTATATATCTATCTAATTATGTGTGTGCCTGTAGTTCATTTGATGGCAATTTGACAGTTTTATCCTTCCTTAGAAAAACGACAAAATTTTAAGGTGGTCCAATTCCAAAGCTGCTACAAACGACAAAATTGGTGATGCTGATAAAGAAAGGGCAAGAAAATATTGAGGTAACAGGAAAAATGTTATCAGCATTTTCTTCAATTAACCATTTATTTCAATTACGATCGGAATAAATCTATTTTCTTTTTATGTTTGGGAATGTTTGCTGTGTATATACGGAAATACAAAATAAAAAATCTTCAACCTTCTCCCAAGCAAACCCAATTTTTGACGTGTCCAATATAAAATCTTGAGAAAACAGTGAGACAAAAGAAGAAAAATGCTGATGACCAGCAGGGTGGGTGTTCGATTACAGTCACCTGTAATCGATTATTAATCAATTACATTGGGAAAAACATGTAATTGATTAATAATCGATTACTCTAATTTTCACATGTAATTGAATACATTCGATTACTTTTGCTAAAGTAATCATGATTACAGGATGATTACATTCGATTACCTGCTTATCCTTTCACGAACATGACCTGATTTTGACATCTTTAATAGACAATGCTTTTGAAAACATTGAGTCAAAAGAAGAAAATGATGAGAATCACTATTCTCTCCTTAAGCTTTGATATTTTCTCTGCTAAATTGTACATGAACACTATCTTTATAAACTTCCATTTTGCAATCTGCTTCATCTTTCGCTTGGGAAAAAATAAATAATAAAAAAAAAAAAACCATGTTTAGCACTGCCAAATCTTTTCAGAAAATAACATGCAATGTTGAATGATAATATTATACAATGTTGTAAAAGGATAGTTTTATTGCAAAACTTTATTTATGGTTTAAATAGTGCATGCATGATTACGGTCCTATAAAACCTATAAAGTTTATAAAACATATAATATTATTTGAATATTTAACATATACAACACATCATTAGCACCAAAGAGCCAGAGGCGAAATCTGAAAAGTGCCAGTTAATCCTAATCTGTGTAATATTACCATTCCAAATACAAACATAAGCATTTTGAATGGTTTAGAATTTTGAATTAATGCATAATTATAGAAATATTTGACCAAAATGTTATAAATTACCTCCCTTGCATATGAATATAGAGTAAAAAGATATTTGCATTTTATTTTCTTCTTGAAGCATAATCTTGAAATCCGGCACGGTGAATTAACTTATTTGAAGTGTATTTACAAGTGTGTGTAATTTGATGCATGGCCCATGACTAGAAAGTTGTGTTTTAATGAGGGGTCAACTCATATATCTTAAAACTATTCTCAAATAGTGACACACTTTGATAACCTCTCTAGATATGGCGGGTTTAGAAAGCCTTAACAGAAAATGTCCGTAATCAGCAATTTCTCCAGGACATTTCTATGTGAAACAGGATCATTTTGCTGTCTGCAAATTTCCTTTCATTTTAGAAAAAAATGTTGTTTGGGAAAGTGCTTATTCTATAATTGATATTGCATCTTATCCTAAATAGTTTCTGGAAAGTCGAGAGACTGTGGTCAAGGTAGTCAAAGCTCTTCATTAGGAAAGGAACTTCAAAATAGCCCATGAAGGACATAGCTCTTGTCACAATGTCAAACCAAAGAACATTTGCATCCAGAATATTACATGAACCTTCATATTAACTTATCAAATCTCTCAAAGTTGTCAAATTGTATAATACTAAAATTAGCCTGGGGGAATAAACACCTTTTGTTTAGGTTTCACACTATAGCAATCACTATTGTTCTTCATGTAAAAAGGTGTGAAGTTCTTCAACCAAAACAAAAGTAGTCATTTTAATTCTCTCCCAAATGATGCAATTCTATGTATGTACTTTCTTCTTTTCTCTAAATGTTTCCAAAAACAATAACTATCAGGTATGTTGAAACCTGATCTTGTTTGGGAAAGGATCTCTAATACAAACTTTTTTTTTACTTTAATTTCATAAACAGTCCAAAATTGGGATTTTATTATGTTTTACAGACTTATTGCAATTATAAAGAGTTTTTACTTTTGTCTTAACTTAAAATAATGTACATGTATTTTCTATATACATGTACAAATATTGATTTTTCTGAAATTCATGTGGGGTACTTCCTAACAGTCCTATGTTCCTTTAAAACAATTTTTATATCTTAATTTGAGTCATAATTTTTCTGCAAGTAATCGAAAGTAATCGAAAATGTAATCGATGATTACATCAATTTTTAAGCCTGTAATCGATTAAATTACGATTACATGTAATCGAAACTCCCTTCGATTACAGATTACTGTCGATTACTTGAGAAAATGTAATTGATTACAATCGATTACGATTACAGATTACGATTACCCCAACCCTGATGACCAGCATTTACTACTTTTGTCTAATTATTTCCATACAATATTGTTCACAAGTTTAATCTGTATGTACATCAATTTTGCCGTTTGCAAAAACTTTCAAATTGAACCAATCGTAATATTTGCTTTATGAAAAGGGTACATTAAAATCCAACTCAGATTTCGTAGCAATGGATAAAATAGTAAAATGCTTTTATCATTTCCCCAAACGACAAAATTTTAGGGTGATCCACTTAAAAAACTGACATAAATAACAAAATTGAAGTTAGGAAAGATAGAGTTTGTGTAAAGTATTACATTGAAAATATTGAGACAAAAGGAGAAAGAGCTGGTTATCAGCAGATTCTTCTTTTGTTTCAATGTTTTCCCAAGCCTTTTCTATTAGGGACGTCAAAACCAGGTCTTTGCGAATGGGTTAATCCTTTCCAAATAAAATAGCTTTAGGGTGGTCTAATCTAAAATCTGCTGTAGATGACAAATTGTACATCTTGACAAAGATAAGATCCATGGTAAATAGGCCTATAGCACAAACAATCGCACACAATATTGAGACAAAACAGAAAAGGCTTATCATATGTATGTCCTTCTTTTGTCTCTAGCTTTACACTATATTTTCTATTAGGGGTGTCAAAACAGGTGTTGTTGGGAGAAATGATGAAATAGAAAAGTTTATTTCACGCTAACTTGCCGGTGTAAGATTTTTGAGTACAGTAAATTCATTGACGCGTGGCTTTTCTAACTTTTCGTTTGAATGATTCAATTTTATTTATAAATAAATCGTGTCACGAATAATGTATTAAAACTTTCGATGTACAAGATTTTTTTATACAGCATGTACAATATGGAAAACAATGTAAATAAACTGCTCCTATTTATTCTGTGTTGTTTATTTTCTGATCTATCCTACGTGCGTGCCTTTAATTGGAATAACTTAGATTCTATCGAAGAAATCGGTAAGTAGACCATTATTTTCTTTCAGCCTTAAAATTAAGAGCAACAGATTAGAGGGGTATTGGGCTATAGAAATGATATTTCATTTATTCTAAATCAGACCCTACTATGCCGTGTGTACTCATTGGAATCGTCTCATCGAGACGATTCCAATTAGCACCCAAAACATAGAGTTTGTATTTAAATGTTAAAACATTGAACTTCTTTACCCCCTCTCATCTGTTGATTTGATATTTATCCATTTCTCATTCTCTTTTGTGTCCAGTAACTCTATTGTTTTCTCTTAATTAATTTTTCTATTAAAATGTTTATCTCCGTTTTTCAGTAACTTTCTTTCCACAAATCAACATGTATTTATTTATGAGTATCTGTTATTTTTGACACTTATCTCTCTTCTGCTCTCTCTGTTTCGTTCCATTTTTTGTTTCATTCTTTTCTTCTGTCTTTCCTTTTATGCCTGAAACCACTGCAATTTTGCCATTTTGGAAAGACTTTTGACATATTGCAATCACTACTAGTGGAGTGTTGCCAATGTTATCGTGAACATATTATTATCAAGTACTGTATAGTGCTCCCATATTAACTCGGGACAACTATAATTTCGTCGGTTAAGTCTGTTATCACAGTGCCTTAAGAAATCATTGTCGAGGTGGGGTCATTACATATTTATGCAGAAGTCCCGGGTTAATCTGTTAGCACTATTTTCATATGAAGACCAGTGAATATAGGATGTACATAAAATAGCTGATGTTTAACAGGTTTTCGTTGTAGAACAAGCTTTAAAGCTATGCAGGTTGATCAGGATCAAGATTTCTTGTGCTTTTTATAAATTCTTTTTTATATTTTTGCCCTTTGATAAACTGGGCCCGCTTCCTTGTTGCGAATAAATACAATGTGATTGTACCTCAATAATGGTATAAAATGTTTAACCCTTTCTAAAACAAGCCCGTATTTGATATCACTAGCAGAAAATGTTCCAGGAAACTTAATGGTGAAATAAGTTGCTGAATATTACATGTTCATACCATTGTCTTTTGTCTCAATATGTTGTGCTTCAATGTAGAAAACATGAACTGTTATCAACATCCGTTTTGTTGTCTACATCAGAATTCAAAGAATCTAATTGCTCTTTTGGAAAGGGTTTAACGATGGCACATGAATGCGTTTATAATAAATGGCTATTCAATATTAAAACTTTAACGACATAAAACATTATTTACACCCTAAATGATAAGACAAAAACACAATTTACAACTCACGCAGTCGATACCTCGAGTATCTCTTAAGGTATATAACCCATCATTAAAAACGCCACTTTCTAGCCATAAGACATGCATCAAATTACACACACTTGTAAATACACTTCAAATAAGTTGCTTCACCGTGCCGGATTTCAAGATTATGCTTCAAGAAAAAAATGATTTACAAAATTATGTTATTTTAGTCTATAATCATATGCAAGGGAGGTAATTTTGAACGTTTTTGTAAAAAAGTGTACATTAATTCAAAATTCTAAACCGTTCAAAATGCTTATGTTTGTATTTATAATGAAAATGTAACACAGTTTAGGAATTACTGGCTCTTTTCAAATTTCGCCTCTGGTTCTTTGGTGCTAATGATGGGTTGTATACGTTTATTCACGAAATATGTAAAAACAATTTGCAAGTTTCGGTCGTTTAGTCAAGGAATGATAACCTTAAACGTTGAAACATTTGTACGAAAGTTAGAAAAAAGTGTTCTTTATTATCACTTAGGAAATTTACTCATGTGACGTAGGAATTGTTCGTGCGATGTCGTTGACAATCGTTACGTATCCTGGTTTATCCCGTTTCCATTCATAACATTGACCTAATAAAGGGGTAACCTAATAAACTTATCTTTATTCGGCACTTCCGGTATACAGACTATACATGTATTCATACGCGACGCTTCAAGTTCCAATCTGTGGCGAATCCCGGATTCTTTATCAAGCCAACACAAAAAAGAGATTTCTAGTCTCATAGTATACTGTCTATATGCATTTACTCAAACAGGACACATCAAATTGTCAGAGAAAGCTTGGGGAAAACATTGTTCAACAAAGAAGAAAATGTTTATTGGGTACCAGCATAATTCTCCCTTTGTCTCAATATTTTCTGTGCTGTTAAACAGAAATTTCTATGTGTCATACAGATCAAAATATTTGAAAAGAACAATGGACATCATTTCATGTTTAGTGCCAAACAACACTAAGTCTTGTTCTGTGGTTACAAATATTAAAGGCTACCAAGCTTGGCAGTTTATTGCACCGTATATTGGAAGAAAATCATTAAATTAACGTGTATTATAAAAGATCCGCCAAACTCTGTTGTTTTAAAGTTTTATTTGCTTTTCTTTACATCGTTGAAAAACTTATTTTCGAGAAAATAAAGATCGGCAATTTCCGTAAAATTTCCACGGATTGACGTCATCAATGGCTTTACTCCGCCCCCAATCTAGAGCATGAGGTGTCTGACAAAGATAATGTGTTCGACTTTTCTGTCATATAGCGAAGTCTCAGTTTTTATCCATTTCTCGATCGTAAGAGTAATACAGACAAACTTAAAATGTTCTTTGGCACATTCCTTAATTCACTTACGACCTATTCTTTGACTGTTTCAACATTTTTTTCTAACATTTACTGAGGAAGAATTCCGTGTTTTGAGTATCGATTGGGGAAGTCGTTTTATGACAGAAAAGTCGGACATTTAACTTTTTCAGAAATTTCAGACTTTCCGGGAAATGACCCATGACTGTCCATTTTTCCCGCCATGACGTCATTCAGTGGCCAGTATGACGTCATAATTTCAAGTCGGAAGTTTAGCGTATTTTCTTCGGCAAAGATCAGAAAAGACCAAAATATCCAATTTAAAAGACGAAATAAAAACACTTCTAATGTTGGAAAATTGTAGAAACTTTGATATTTGGTTAATAGTAAGGTGTTCTTTCGGCACAAGACTTTAATTTTGCCAATCATCGGACACTTTAAGGGAAAATAATTGTTATCATTTGTCATTCTTTAACAAAAAATTAAAATGTCATTGTGGTAAATTACTTTTCTAAAGTTCACTTTGAATTGAAATAAATATGCATGAAAATAAACTAAAATATCATTATGAAATATTGACAGGCCTTAGATTACATGTATAAACTTGCATGCATATTAGTTTATTTGGATAAATATACATGTAATTTGTATAAACATGTATTATGGACAATTTTGTCTCATACCATAAAGAAACCTGAACTTGAAACATGCATTCAGAAATTGAACTGTGCTTGTGAATTTAAAAGACAGCAAACATGAAAAATAATCATTTTTTATGCAAATACATGTACATGTAGGCCTACACCAACATTATACTGCACGCACAGAGAAATTGTCCATGATTTTTCAATTGAAAAGTCTATTTAGAACAATAATTCAAATAAATCATCCCTAAATCTTGAATTTCATGTTTAAAATTCAAAATGTAAGAGATAAGTAAAAGATTCACTAGGAAAGCAGAAAATGCACATATATGTCTCATAAAATGTTGAACAGTATCTCAGACAACACAATTTGTAAACAATCCCAAATTGAAAGTGGATGAAAATGACAAAACTAAGAAAGCATTGGGGAAAAGGAGAAAACATAAAATATAATTTCAGAGAGTGGGAAAGACCTGGGTAATTAGCTAAAACAACAAAACAAAAGGCAGATTCTCCTATAATGATGATTTAATTAGGTGAATATGACAGTCAACTAAATTCTAGCGTTAATAGAAGCAACTTCATGTCAAGCGTAAAACAAGCTTTTAACTCGATACAAGCGGCTTAACATAAAAGAGTTGCCACAACGAGAAATCCATTGATCAGTTAACAGTCATCAAAAGCAGCGAACAAACATGAAAAGCTTTATACACAATGAGACTAGAAATATCTGTTAAATGATCATTGGAAAACCGCACTAACTCAAAAAACACAGCTGAAGCAACACAAACAGTGAAACAAGAGGGCCAAGATGGCCCTGGATCGCTCACCTGATAGAAGTATGAAACTTTCTCCATGCAGAACAAGACCCATCTTTTACATGACCTAGGTATCTCTAAGACAAGAACACGAAACTTAAGATGCGAGATTATGATCCAGCTGAAAACAGCATTCTTAATTTTTAATGATCAATATTTGTGGCTGTTAAAGTGAAAACCAAGTCGATAAAAAACCTCAATCATGATTGGTCAATAAATGTAGATGCTAAAGTGTAAACTAAGTCGAAAACGGCAAATTTGTCAAATTCAAGGGCACATAACTCCAGACTTCCTTCTTCGATGACACTGAAAATCGAACTCATTCATTATTGTATGGTTACCAACATTCTAGCCAAGTTTTGTCTTGATTGGTCAATATTTGTAGATGCTAGAGTGGTAACAAAGACGAAACTAGCTATTTTTGATATCCAAGGGCGCATAACTCTGGATTTCCTGATCTGATCTGACCCAAAATCAAACTCGTCCAAGAGCTTATTGTCATACATGTTTCGACCAAGTTTGGTCAAGATTGGTCAATATCTGTAGATGCTAGAGTGGTAACAATGTCAAAACTAGCGATTTTTGATATTCAAGGGCGCATAACTCCGGACTTCCTGATCCAATCGGACCCAAAATTAAACTCAACCAAGAACTTATCGTCATACATGTTTTGACCAAGTTTGCTTAAGATTGGTCAATATCTGTAGATGCTAGAGTGGTAACAAAGTCAAAACTAGCGATTTTTGATATTCAAGGGCGCATAACTCCGGACTTTCTGATCCGATCGGACCCAAAATCGAACTCATCCAAGAACTTATGGTCATACATGTTTTGACCAAGTTTGGTTAAAATTGGTCAATATTTGTAGATGCTAGAGTGGTAACAAAGTCAAAACTAGCTATTTTTGATATCCAAGGGCGCATAACTCCGGACTTCCTGATCTGATCTTACCCAAAATCGAACTCATCCGAGAACCTATCGTCATACATGTTTTGACCAAGTTTGGTTAAGATTGGTCAATATTTGTAGATGCTAGAGTGGTAACAATGTCAAAACTAGCTATTTTTGATATTCAAGGGCGCATAACTCCGGACTTCCTGATCCGATCTGACTCAAAATCGAACTCATCCGAGAACTTATGGTCATACATATTTTGACCAAGTTTGATTAAGATTGGTCAATATTTGTAGGTGCTAGAGTGGTAACAACAAAATGTGAACAGACGGACAGACAGACGGACAGACGGACAGACGGACAGACGGACGCCGACGGACAAAAAGCGACCACAATAGCTCACCTTGAGCACTTCGTGCTCAGGTGAGCTAATGAGGGAGGGTCGGTGGGTAAATCAGAAATTCTTCAACACGACTGTCTCGATCAAGTTATTCAAAAAAGCTGTAACTATCCCGGGTGTAACAACCCTATAAATACCAGCGCGCAAGAATACAAGGTAAAAAGATATTGACCAATGAGCAACTTGTTGTTATGCAAATTAAGTGATTTTACGGGTCATCGCAAAATCAGTTCAATTAGCTAAAACAACAAAACAAAAGGCAGATTCTCCTATAATGATGATTTAATTAGGTGAATATGACAGTCAACTAAATTCTAGCGTTAATAGAAGCAACTTCATGTCAAGCGTAAAACAAGCTTTTAACTCGATACAAGCGGCTTAACATAAAAGAGTTGCCACAACGAGAAATCCATTGATCAGTTAACAGTCATCAAAAGCAGCGAACAAACATGAAAAGCTTTATACACAATGAGACTAGAAATATCTGTTAAATGATCATTGGAAAACCGCCAAAAACAAGCCAACTGACCCCCCCCCCCAAAATCAGGAAAAAACAAACACAAAGCACAAAATCATAAGCATAACAACAAACCGAATAGGGACAAATATTTTATTCTGCCTATTCCAAAACTCTGCCAGCAGTATAAGTATTATTTCTGCACAAGCGAACGTCTGACAAAGAAGTATTAATACATTACCAAACTCTAAGAGGTAATATAAAAATTTAGTAATCAAATCTACAAAGTATGAAAATTCACATATATCAACACTTCCCCCCCCCACCCAATTAGTGGGAAACATCAAGTACTATTACCACACTAATTAGCCTCCAATGAGATAAGTTACTCCCATTAAAGAGGGCCCCTCCCATCAAACCCAATCCCCCCACCAAATTAGTGGGAAACATCAAGTACTATAACCACACTAATTAACCTCCAATGAGATAAGTTACTCCCATTAAAGAGGGCCCCACACATTGAAAACCCAAAATATTTGTCCCTTCACAAATTAAAAAACAAACTCAATTCCTAAACAATCTAAGCATTTCAATGCAACCACCCCACCCAAATAGTCAAAGGAGAAAACATACAGTATATCATATGCAAGTACATGTGCTCCAAGAAACCAAAATTTTAACTTTTATCAAACTAGAAAACTTGTCAGAGAAGCAATTTACCAATCTTCAAACATATTCTCCAAAATCTTTATCTTGTCTTTCCATGTAAGCTCTAAATATACCTTGAAACAATCAGACTTCCAATCTCCTAATAGTTGAATGTGTTCAGGTGGAAGATTACATTGAAAGGCTAAGGTAGCAAAACCTCGCCTAAAAGAATGAGTGGTAAACAAGGTAGGATCTAAACCTATAGATTGTATGCAAGACTTCAATTTTCTGCTAAAAAGATTGTAAGTAACAATATTACCATCAGGCAATGTGAATAAGGCACCTGACGGATGAGACAACTGCAAAGTATTCAAACGGTGGAAATTATAAACTGGACAAATCCTTTTGTCTTTTAAAGTAATCAATGGACATTTTAATACTCTATCACCAAATTGAATAGTCTTTGAAAATTTGAAATCCACCAAAAGAAAATTAGGAAAAACTAAGACATTTTCTTTAAGTAAAAACCTATTGTCTGAAATATCCTTTTTAGTAGTTGGCACTAAATTAGATTTTCTAGCAACAAGGAAAAAAGCAAACAAAAATAAGCACCAATAAACAATATTTGACTTGTCCTCGAAATCCATATTATCATATATTCTTAGCAAAATATCAATAGTAACTGGTTCCGCACGTTTAACAATATGAGGATGCAACCTAGATAATCCCCTTAAAGTTAGACGTAGAGAATAATCCGAGAATTGACTAATATCAGATCCTACTATAGCATGCAGAGTTTTTATTCCGGCCAGATAATTCCGAATGCTGTCCACCGATTTAAAAGACCGAGACAAAAACTGAGCAAATAACTGCAAAGTTACCACAGAAGCAGGTATATATTGCAGATTAAAAAATAAACAAAACATAATAAAAGATTCCCACTGTGTGATCAAATTACTATGAGTACCAGAGGCAAAAGCTGATCTAGTGGAAGCCTTCATATCACTCCTCAGTTCTCTGTAGAAACTTCCTGAAAGTAAAACTACCATTGATGAGTGAACATAAAGCAATCCTCATCAATGAAGTCCTCAATCAGAAGCAATTTACTATCAAACAAATTAAAAAAATCCACTTTCTTGCTAAGATCCAAATGCCATCTGGACAAGTAATCAGCAGCCCTGTTATTGATCCCACTCAGAAATTTAGCTCTCATTTGAAACTCATTTACAGATGACAAAAAGGCAATTTCACGTAAACATTGCTGCATAAATACACTCTTCGTTTTGCCTGAATTAATAGCAATACATGCTGCCATGTTATCACAATAAATTTGCACCCTTTTGCCTCTGATAGAAGGACCCCATAGATGTAAACAAACCATCACAGATAACAATTCTAAAGCACTGATATGCAAATTCTTATCCAAAATTGAAAGTGGGAATTGGGAATGGAAATACCTATTCCCCATTATTCCACCACATCCTGATAAACAGCTGTCAGAACTAAAAATCACATCTGGGTTAGACCAATCACCCAAATCTAACAGAGAAATACCATTATATAATGGTAAGCATTTATCCCACCAGTTGAGATCCTTCCGTACTTCATCTGGTACTATAAATTCCCCACAATTTGTCTCCAAACTATAGCAGTCTCTCAACCAATTTAACAGTCTATTCACAAATACTCTGCTAGACTTAACACAGGCACCAATGAAATTTAACTTGCCTAACAAGACTTGTATTTCTCTCAAAGTTGCAACATCCTTTCCCAGCCAACTCTGAATAAGTGACTTAATGTCTGACAGTTTCTCTGGAGTTACTTCCATTGTCATAGTTTTGGTATTAAATAAAACACCCAAAAAAGTCATTATCTCAGGTGGTTCGCAACATTTATCAATAGCTTCCTCCAAACCACTGATTTTAAAAATCTTCCTAACAGTATGAAAGGCAAAATAAGCTGAATGTTTGTGTTCAACACCCCCAAAATCATCAAGATAATTCAAAACTGCTAAGCCTATATTCCAAAACATATATGCAAAAGCATTTGTAACTCTTTGACAAATATAAGCTGAAGAACGCAAACCCATTGGCAGAACAGTATCGCAAAATATATGATTCTTCCAGCTATAAGCAACCAAATTATAACTAGAAGGACATATACTGATCTGTCTGTAGGCTCTCCTGAGATCTAATTTATACATTAACGAATTTCTACCCTTATTCACAATAAGAGATACAAAATCGTCAATTTTGGGGAAAATCAAGGAAACATTTTCACCCAAATAACAATCCTTAGGCACTCCACTGTTAATACTTCCTCCAGACTTTGGAAAACTAAGATCCAAAATCACTCTCCTTTCATCAGAGCCTGATTTTGGAACTGAATTTAATGGAGACAATCTTAAACTTTCAGCAAAAGGATTTCGCTTGAAAGGACCAATGATAGCGCCATGTTTTGCTTCTTTCAATAAATAACCATGCAAAGCCTCAGGAAAGTCTACAGCACCTTTGTGATTCCTACATTTTGTTATATAATCAGCATTTCCTTCATTTAAAGAATATCCAATAGGAAAACCATACTTTAGAAGATCTAGAACCTCCATATCATTGTATCCATGTAACATTCTTTTCATGAACTCAATATTGAATTTCTCATTAACTGGAATTTGGCATTTACGGAAATTAAAATCCCCTGACTCTATAACTAAATTATGAGTATCAATCAAATTATTAGCTGTAGACAACAAAACTGGCTTGATATCATCACACAATCTACATTTAACATGACAAGAGAAAGGAATGTCAGATTTGATTTTTTTAGACACAGAAGAATCAGCATTTTCCTTAAGAAACTTAGGATAAAAAAATATCTGCTGCCGAATTAAACTCAATCAATTTTGACTGGTCCTTAAAAAGTCAAGTAGAGAAGTAAGGACAGGCAGACGAACACTCAGGATGGTTCATTTCTTTTTTATCCTTCATCAGACAAGATGCACAAACATGTTTAACAAATCTGACCCTACCTTTCACCTGTAATGTGTGAGCCTCCTTCTGGGAACACTTGTTCCTTTGAAATCGAGGGCAGTACCAAATTCTCGAAGAATCGTCTGCTTTAGGTCCAATGCTGCCCTGTGAAAAGTCAGACTTGGGTCTCAATTGAACATTATGGGAGGCCAAAACCTGATTTTCAATATAACTGAAATCATCCCCCCAATCTCTGTAACCCAACTCTATTTCGCGCAAAACTGCAGCGTATAACGATCGAATCACAGAGAACTCATAGGAACCTTGCAAGTACATCAGGCGTTTCAAGAATTCAGTCCTGGCCCTTCTTTCAACGGACGAAACACTTCTATTGCTAATTATCTCTAATTCGCCTGCCACAAATAGATAAACATTCAAATTATCAAATTCAATTGAGTTATTTACATACTCAAATCTCAAATGCGAATGAGGATATTTCTGCGGGTTCATCACCATGTCCGAGGCCTTGGCAGTAATGCCAGACTTGCACACACCCTTCTTAGAGCAATGTTTTTCAGTAACTGGCTCTTTCTCACCTTGCTCAGAGTCCTCACTACACTCAGAGTCCTCGTAACTATTATCAACTAGACCAGACAGAACCTGTCTCGTACGTCGCTTCAAGCCTACATCCATTCTAAGAGTTTGTAATGAAGGCAAAGACATACCTCTATCTCCTGACACTTGCTTCTTACCGCGAGTACCCGACTCTTTGAATTGTCTCTCTGCTTCCTCCACCTCTTGCCTCAGAAGCTTCAACTCTGTTTGCTCCCGCAAATGTCTTAATCTGGCTGTTAACTCGTCCTTCTCACGCTCGTAAACCGAACCATTCGGCTCCAAACCATTCATCTCCACACCGGAAGTGCCGGCTGGTTCCCTTTCCTCCAGACAAGCTGTTGCCCCGTACACTGAATTACGTACGCTGGGGGAAGAACACTCATCGAAGCCAGCTTCGTTCAATTTCTTGTAATCTATTACGGGCCTAGCTCTGGACGGCCTACCAGTATCCTCCGCCATTTTCGACCAGTTATAAATAATTATAACGCAGTGACACTACGTAAAAGTCAAATTTGCCACTCTCAAACCAACTGGAAATCTCCACGTAAAACTAGTCCATGGCTAACAGGAAAATAACATCAGAATACGTCCCTCAAAAAGTTCAGAAAGACACAGCTAAGTCATAAATCGAAAAGATAAATCAGAAATTCTTCAACACGACTGTCTCGATCAAGTTATTCAAAAAAGCTGTAACTATCCCGGGTGTAACAACCCTATAAATACCAGCGCGCAAGAATACAAGGTAAAAAGATATTGACCAATGAGCAACTTGTTGTTATGCAAATTAAGTGATTTTACGGGTCATCGCAAAATCAGTTCCATGGGCACTTTACTTAATAGAGACATCGAAATCTAAAATGACCTATTGTTTTAAGTATTGAGTAGCCCTTGTAACAATCAAATTTTGTTGTTTTATTTGCAGTAGGAATCTGCATTGGAATATAAAGTAGCCTAGATCTACTAATCTTTAGAAAAACAACACATTTTTAAACTGACATTTAAGACATTTTGATTTTAAACTTGTACAAAAATACCAGGGAAAGGTTGCAGGAAAAGATGAACATTCTGCTAGATCTAATTCTATTTATGTTTCCATCAATGTTTTGACATAAACATGGACCTATTTAACCCTAAATTTTTCACACAGTTTCCCCAAGTCATTTTTCACTGACAGATCATTTCCAAATTCAAATGCAGGCTGCAGGGTAAGATAGAATATTTATGGTGAAATGCATATGCCTATAAAATTTAGAAGTAAAAATAAAAAGCTGTTGGATTACCTGATTCACAATCCACTTCCTTCCTTATGTCCTTTTTTCACTAAATCTCACTCATCTATTCATGATTCCAGAGTTTACAAGCTCATTTCAATGACACAATTCACACAGACTTTTAAATTTTACCTCTATGAAACTTCTAGTCCATTATGTCATTTAGTACACATGTAGATTTTAGAAATCTAAAAATAGCATTTGTACATCAGATTTAACATGTATTAAATGTGTATTGAGTGATAAATGGGATTGAAATGGGGTCAGCAATACACAAAATGACATGGTCGCTTCAGTGACGTTTATTGTTTACATCATAAATCCTGAAAATAAAATTCGGTAAATATGATACTTTTCAGGATTAGAGTGAAAATTTGGAAATAAAATAAACAAATCTTGAAGAAATACTGAAAAGGGGTCCGATTTTCAATTTATATTTTTATATACTTGGCGGTGAAACACGCACTATTTCCTTGACCAGGCGTAATGATAAATGCGTGAGCGGGCTCGGAACAGCTGATTTTGTTATTAAAAATGTGGGACAAGAATAGGTAAATAATGTCAGAAAAATCGTCCAAAATCTAGAAATACAGTTGGAAACAGGATAAATAGAATATATGGTTGGTGCCGAGATGGATAAAGTTTATTCGGCTCGGCCCGAAACCTGAAAAAGGCTCGCTAAAGCTCGCCTTTTTCAGTTTTCTAAGCCTAGCCGAATAAACTTTATCCATCTCGGCACCAACCATATATATTCTCTATTTACCTATTCGGTTGACGTCGTAAACATTCGGCGGTGGAACGTTTAATCGCCTAATGTTTTCGACGTCGCCCAAATAATTCCAACGTCGAGTGGATCTTATTGGCGTGGATTTATAAGCTTAAGGGATTCGTACTAGAATAAATGCTCAAAATTGGAACAGACATCCACAGAACAATCAAAACAACCACGTCATTTTGACATTTGGAACACCTTGGACAATTCTATCGAACCATCGACTCGGAAGTATGTGTATGAAGAAATGTTTTTAAAAAAAGCAAATTTCTTAGCCGGAAGTTATTACGCTACATAAAGTAGTTCTTAAGGTCACCCAAATTAACTACCATTGCAACTTGCGGGACTTGCAGAATGTAATTATTCTAAAAGGAGAGGTCACTGGAACTGCAAACAATGCATTTAAGTATCCTTGTAGCTTCATTGTTGTCATTAGGTGCGGACAAATGTTTTGTGTTGTCGTTCTTCTTCTTAGTCTAAAAGTAGGCACACGACTTATATCCAAGGTATGATTCGATAGAATTGTCCGAGGTGTTCCAAATGATCATCTTGAGTCAAAGGATTTGAAGCGGTAGGCGGGTACCAAAAATATATCTCTATTGATAAACGGCGTCAAATAACCATCGATAGATATTGAACCATTCCCAATCAAGACCTGATTTTGACGCCCCTTAAAGAAAGGGCTTTTGTAAACATAGGCACAAAAGAAAAGAATGCTGACATTCAGCATTTTCTCATTTTGCCTCAATACTTTCTGTGTTGTAAGGATTATAATTTATACCTTCAGTAACATAAATTGTGTCCATGAAATTTTAGTGTTTTGGAAAGAGTTTAAAGACGGTTTTGTTAAAATCATTCTGCCGGAATTAGAATGCTTAGTTGGTTACGGACTTAAAGTGAACAGAAACGAGATACCATTAAGTTTTGAACATACATTATTTTACGCATACATTTTGTGACTTGGCAGACTCGTTAAGCTTATCCCATTTACGTAAAAACTACATTGTATCTATGATATCGTCTATCATGATTGAAACGTCATAAGGTCGTGGTGGAAAGCTCTTCTTATCGCTTTATCACGACTATTACTGCCACCGCTTCTGTGGCCTAGCGGTACGGGCGTCTGCCTTGGAAGCGGGAGGTCGAAGGTTCGAATGCCGGTGGAAACAGGCCTACCGGATTAAAACTGCTGCGACCGGTTGGCGAGCCGCCAGCTAGTTAAATTAATGGTTACAGTAAACCCATCTCTGCAAGACGCCCGGCATCATGAGAGGGAAATCGGGAGGTACATTTATTTTGTATTGAGAAAGCGAGTGTCTCATAAGCCAAAACTGGCTGGCCCTTTAAATAGGGGTAACACTACAATAAACAAACCCTAGCCTTTTACAATGTACCAGAATTAACAGAAATGAACAACTACCGTGCATTTTAATCAACATTTTGACAATTATAAATTGGTCATGAATTTATTGAAAGGGCAGCAGTCAATACGAGGTAGATTTTTAGTGTGTGTTGGGGGTCATGGGTTCGGAATTTTTTCAACCACTTAGAACATCATTGCGTTTTGAAATACATTATATAAAACTGGTTTTACAATATACGGGTAATAATATCAAAATTACAATACTTTCAACATTTCAAATTGCCTTTATGAGAAGTGATGGCGAAACTAAACACCACCGTTTCATTTAACCCATTTAAGAAACCGTTTATAAAGAAATTGACCGATTTTGAGATAAAAAGAAAGTGAGTGACATACCAATCTAGAAATCTGGAAAAAAAATCGAATACACATTTTTATCAAAAGAAATAAAGTGCAATTCTGAACGTTCTGATCCCTTTTCATCTTTTCTCCAAAAACAGCAAAATATTCAGTTTTTGTATTTAAAGAAAGTTTTAGACAAAAACACTGCATGTTGAGAGATACTATGTGTGTACAAGGCAGCGTTAGAGATATTAATGCGAAGGGGGGGGTTACTAGTAACCAGTAATTATTCATATGTCTCGTTGTTATCCAAAGCTTTATGGAATATAAAACCAAGACTTCTTTTATGGAAGTTAAAACTTAGACTTGTTTGGAAAAAGGCTAAACAGCTAAGTCTTGCTTTATAAAGGTATGGGTAACTACTCATTGTGCATGAATGATTTAAGAAATTGCGTTATTAAAGATATCAGTGGGGACATAATATTACTGCTAAGTTTATAATACATGAGCTAGGCTATGAAGATATTACTTTTACATGTGACCTACTCTCCAAAGCCGAGTTCTATATTGATTAAACCATCAAATATGACCTCTGCAGTTTTCGGTACGCCAACGGCCTATTTGGTCGTCATAATCTAATAATAGCACATCATTTGAATTATCGAATCAAAATCAATCAGCTTTATCTTGCATGATCATTACGTATACATTACGTCGCTTATATTTTTGGCTGAAGCCGGTAACATTTGAATTATCGAATCAAAATCATTCAGTTTGATCTTGTTTGATTACGTATACATTACGTCGCTTCTATTTTTGGCTGAAGCCGGTAATTTGAAGCGTCAGCCAATGAAAGTTTGTATCAGCTTTTTAAATTGTTTTGTTGTGTATAGCCAACGATTGGATACTGAAATCCCGCCAAGGCCCCGAGATTAGACGTGAAATGACCCCGCGAGAACAGAGCTCATTCTATCGAAATGGAATGTAGAGATAATGTGCTCTGTTCATATGAGAGTATACATGTGACCCGTCAAGCTAAACTAAAATAAGCTAAACGGGACCTTTAGAAGCCCATGAATCCAAAATGGAGAAATGAGTCAGACTCCATAGAGGTCATCCAAATGCCGTATTTCGAAAATGAACATATAGCAAGATGGCGAAATTATTCTACATTCAAACAAACATGTACCACAACATCCTTTCCGAACCTCTAGCTGTTTTGGTTATTCCGAAGCACAGTAGCATGCCGTCGCAGTTCTTCCTAAAACCTCATAACTAGATATATAGCTTGTATAAAATATCGTCATGAAATATTGGAAGAAAAGTAGCGAATTCAAACAAATATATTGTCTATATTGTATATGGCGGGTCCCATATCAGCATATCACCTCATTTTAGGTTCAAATGAGGTACAAAAATAATGGACGAATAAAGAAAACTGATTACTTAAGAGTCATTCTCTGTAAAAATGTAAATTTCTTCAAACGTCGACTCTTCCGCTCTGCAAATCTTAAATACAAAACGATAATCAGCAGCAGTATATGTGTTCTCATTTATTCACCCTTTTGGTCAAGAACTATAAGTTGTTTCTCTCCATTAACGACCAGTCTAAATGTATACTCACTGTCATAAAAAGTAGGCACTTTTCTAACGACCCTAATTTTCACAATTCTTTATGTCTTTTTGTTTATACACATTCATACGCACTCCCAATGATTCCGTTTCACAATAGTTAAATGCTTTCAACATGCCCGGAAATATGTTTAGTTGTAATATGGGTGAAAACAGTATTTTAGGATACAACGTTTATTTTTCTTACATTTTTCTACATAATTTGATGCTGTTTAAACACAAGCAAAAGTCCCATTTCAGTTTTACAGTCAATCATTCCGCTAAAATGATAGAGGTCTGTGAAAATCAGCAATGCCAGTATAGTATGTCTCAATATCAAATGTTTGATAATAACCTGAAGTGGTTGGTGGGTAAAGTGAAGGAAAACATTTTCTTAATTTGGAACTTGTTAAAGACCAAACAGAAACAAAATTTCAATGAATAATTCATTTGAGAGGAAATTTGGGTTGTTTGGGCTCAAACCGGAAACCGCAATTTTACAAGGGTTTTGAGTGTAATGAGAATCACTTATTAGTCACCGATCATATCGAATAAAAACAGTGTTATAAAACGCATATTCTTATTAATTTTGACACGTGCCCGGCCCTATATATGGCCGTGAATTTCATAAATGTGTTCCGTATCAGTTACGGATTTCCTGGAACTACCACCAAGCTACCATAGCCAATGGGGTAATTCAACTGTTTTCGATACATGTACTTTCACGAAAACGTTTTTACTTGCCATGCTGCAATGTTTTGTATAAATTTTGGTACGTTTGTGAATAATCCTAAATTTGTCAACCATTTGCATTAGACAAGTGGCTACTTTCTAATGACGGGGAGTACATTTCAAATCGAAGATGTTTCACATAATCTGTTGTTTCTTCTTCTTTATTCTAAACGGCGAAATTCAAGACTGGTCTAAGTTGGAAGGATATGCAGACGACAAAAACAAACCTTACTCCTGTAGAAATTTCAACGTTATAGGATAGAAAACGTTGGAAAAAATAGGAAAATATGGACATTTTTCTTCAAGGTTTTCTAAAGATGTATCTAATGAATGCGTCAAAAGGATTCCTTGCTTAGTAAAATGTTACTTAAAGCCGAACTAGGTATTAGCTACTTTTTTAAATGTACTCGTTTGAAATGAAATTTTATCCAGCTCTTGATGAAAACTATCAACCCAGGCTGTTAGATCAGACGCATGCAAACATTGCATAATAATGTTGTTGTTGTTGTTGTTGTTGTTGTTGTTGTTGTTGTTGTTGTTGTTGTCGCAGTCGTCGTTGTTGTTGTTGTTTATTCAGCAATTTCCCCTCTTGCCTAATTTTTTTCTGTGCTTTATTATAAATGAAATAATGTCTTATCAATATCCTATTCGTCGTCATAATCAGCTTTTGAATGGCAACGAATTTTGTGATAAAATAGCTCGGATTTAACATTATGTTTTTTAAAAACATTCGGCGTTGTTATAAAATCTTGTAATTATGGCTTGAATCAACAACAACCACGAAATACTATTTTTTGTCCGAAATTACGTCATTGTTAACTGGATAATATCGTTCCCTATTTCACCACTCTTAATTTTTGCCGTTAGAGAAAGGGTTACAAATATTTTCGTCTTCCGTGAAGAAAAAAGTATAATCTACTTCCTAATAGCGACTCTATTTGATGATTCGTACAATTTTGTAGAAAAATAAAGAAAACGCGGATGACCAGTATTCTCTTCTTTTCGTACATTTGCACGATGTTTTCTATGCTACAGCGTGCATTATTAGTCCCCTACCGGCGAAGCCGAAGGGGACTTTAGGTTTGCACTCTGTCCGTCAGTCAGTCCGTCCGTCCGTCCGTCCGTCCGTCCGTCTGTCCGTCAGTCCGGTGAATTAGTTTTCCGGACTTTTTTTCTAAACGGGGGTAGCTATTGAGCTGATTTTTGGTATGTAGACCCGCATTGATGAGTTACAGAACAAGTTTGAGTTTCGTTCCGCTCCAGTGATTTTTGAGGAAAATATGGATGCTGGACTTAGAAAATTACTGGGAAATTACAGTTTTCCAGACTTTTTTTCTTAATGCTGGCAGCTATTGAGCTGATTTTTGGTATGTAGACCTGCATTGATGAGTTACAGAACAAGTGTGAGTTTCGTTCCGGTCCAGTGATTTTTGGGGAAGATATGGATGCAGGACTTAGAAAATTTCTGGGAAATTACAGTTTTCCAGACTTTTTTTCTCAATGCTGGCAGCTACTGAGCTGATTTTTGGTATGTGGACCCGCATTGATGAGTTACAGAACAAGTTTGAGTTTCGTTCCGGTCCAGTGATTTTTGGGGAAGATATGGATGCTGGACTTAGAAAATTTCTGGGAAATTACAGTTTTCCAGACTTTTTTTCTCAATGCTGGCAGCTATTGAGCTGATTTTTGGTATGTTGACCCGCATTGATGAGTTACAGAACAAGTTTGAGTTTCGTTCCGCTCCAGTGATTTTTGGGGAAGATATGGATGCTGGACTTAGAAAACTTCTGGGAAATTACAGTTTTCCAGACTTTTTTTCTTAATGCTGGCAGCTATTGAGCTGATTTTTGGTATGTAGACCCGCATTGATGAGTTACAGAACAAGTTTGAGTTTCCTTCCGGTCCAGTAATTTTGGGGAAGATATGGATGCTGGACTTAGAAAATTTCTGGGAAATTACAGTTTTCCAGACTTTTTTTCTTAATGCTGGCAGCTATTGAGCTGATTTTTGGTATGTTGACCCGCATTGATGAGTTACAGAACAAGTTTGAGTTTCGTTTTGGTCCAGTGATTTTTGAGGAAGATATGGATGCTGGACTTAGAAAATTACTGGGAAATTACAGTTTTCCAGACTTTTTTCTAAACACTTGCAGATATTGAGCTGATTTTCGATATATGAACACATATTGATGGGATACAGAACAAGTTTGAGTTTCGTTCCGGTCCAGTGATTTTTGGGGAAAATATGGATGCTGGACTTAGAAAATTTCTGAGAAATTAGTTTTTCAGACTTTTTTTCTTAATGCTTGCAGCTATTGAGCAGATTTTTGGTATGTAGACCCGCATTGATAAGTTACAGAACAAGGTTGAGTTTTGTTCCGGTCCAGTGATTTTTTAGGAAGATACGGATGCTGGACTTTGAAAATTTTTGGGCTTCTTTTTCTTAACACATATATAAAGCCGGTAGGGGACTTGGTATTGTTTTGCAATACTTCAGAATGCTTGTTCTACATGATATGACATTGATTCTTGTTACCTGCGATTCTAATTCTGTTTGGATCGGCCTAATTTTTTTGTTAATTTTATGGATATTTTCTACATGACTTAATGACTTAGCATTTTAGTTGTTTGCATCTCTTTTAAAATTTGACTATCTTAACCCTTTCCGAAACGACACAATTGTAGGGTGGTCTTATTTAAAAAGCTGTTGTAGATGACATAATTGATGTTAAAATGGTAGGGATTTATGCACAATATATAGCACAGAAAATATTGAGACAAAAGGAGAAACTGATGGTTATCAAAACCAGGTCTTGTTTGGGAGAGGGTTCAGCCATTGTGAGGTTGTTTAATTTTGCCGAGGAAGTTAGTTATGCGCAATCCTGGTCTAGCAAGTTTCATTACATTTTGTCCATGTCTTGGTTGCGGTTCAGTAATTTTACGAGGTATTCATTTCACTCCATTTCACAATGTAATAAGATGTATATTTTAGGAAAATCCCCTTTTGTAAAGAAGATTATTACATTTTATAATTTTGCTCCCGATTCAGAGGCAATCAGTTTGAACTTTGATCCAATTTTTCGTCGGTGCTATGACAAAATGGCGTAATAGAAATTTTGCTCGAAAACCATTTTTTACAGGAGAGCCAAAAACGTTTTTGCCGTTTTAAAAAATGTTAAAAAATATGCCGTCAAAATTGCGTAACTCACTATTACTCTCGTGTAAATTTGTCTACGTATAACGCCATTTTGTCAGCTAAATCGAGTTACGCAATTTTGTCACATGATAATTGAAAGGGTTCTAATAGGTGTAGAAAAACGCCGTTTTGACAGGATATGCGCTCCTACATACTTAGTAGAAAGCATTTGTTCTGCAATCGTACACCTCTAAACCAGAAACCCATTCCCAATATAATCGATTGCAACTGTCAAACAAAATTCGTTTTTCTCCCAATTAAAGTAGAAAAACCTTTCAATATGTGGCAATTTTGAGATTTGTGCGTCGGGATCTTTCGGGTGACGTCTTAAACATTTGCTCATGTCCGATCTATATGACTACGTTACGAAGACAAAAAAATCCGCTCTTTCAACTGCCAGATGATTACGTTGTCGTCGCCTAAAAATTGGTTTAAGGTAGTCCACCCCAATGAGATTCGCGCGTCCTCGGAATTATTCGGGCGACGTCGAAAACATTCGGCGTTGGAACTTTCCACCGCCGAATGTTCACGACCGCGCCAGAAAAGGTTCGGATACGAAACGACGACGCTCGAAAAAAAGTCGATGTTTTATGTATCTCAAAACAGCAACATTACGGGTATTCTTCCTAAATTGTTGAAAACTTCTGAAACCCACATATTTATCAACACCAGTGAATGCTTTACCCTATCACAAACAAAATTTCTGACAGAACCAAATTGGTTTAGTTCCTAAATGCTGCGATTTAATAAAATTATTATAAACATTTTCATATCCCATTACAAATATTTGTGTGTTAGATACATGTGTATATACACGGTGGAGATTGTGCATGATGGGATGGATTACGAATATGGACGAATTTGCCTCGCTTCAGGTAAGAAATTGTGCAATAATTTTCTTATTTCTGCGTCAATTTTCAAGCGGTTTTTTGCTTGTACCCCGCATTACTGGACTCTTTCCTCAGATATATGAATTGCTTGTAGAATCTTTGTACTTCGTCCAAGAATTGATCCCAACCGACCAGAAAAACGACAAAAAATTCAGGCCCTTTTTCTAGTCGGTTGGGATAGGTTTTTGAGAAAAGTACAAGGAGTTTCCAGATTTAAGTGATACATCTGAGAAAAGGGTTTAGTTAGACGGAGTAGAAGCAACAAACCGCATGAAAATTGACACAGAAATATTTAATAAGAAAGTTATTGCACAAATTATTACCCGAAGCGTGGTTAATTTGGCCGTATTCGTTACAATTTCGCTTTCTGGTTGGTTGGGACAATATTTCGGAAAAAGTACCAAGAGATATATAATATGTCATACATCCGATGAAAGAGCTTGATAAGGCGGGGTACACGCAACAAACCTTTTGAAGATTGACGCATAAATAAGGAAGTTATGGCAAAATATCTTACCAGAATCGAGATTATTTTGTCCGTAATCGTTATCCCTCCCATGATGCACAATCTCCACCGTGATATATCACCATTTTAAAAATTTGTGCTTGATTCATATGCCGTGACCCAGTTCAGTCAAATGTCAATTCACCGAAGCATATCTTTTTCGACTCGTGTGATTATGCTTCACAATCACAGTGGACAAACGTACAGTAGATGAAATCAGAAGCTGTTCCACTGCCCGACATATTCGCAAGCCAAGAATTCTACGTCAACTTTGTACCCCACGTTCCTTACGTCCGAAAGGAACAAAGTGGGTGTAGAATCTTTGGCTTGCGAAGATGACTGTCCGACAGAACTCCCATATCTGCTAATTACATTCCAACAGTACACTCATTTTCAATGTTATTTTATGTACAGCTGAATTTGAAATGTAAGAGTCATTTTTTCAAACGCTTGCTTCGAATTGAAACCGTCAACAATTGTTTCTGTTCAGTAGGGCTGAAACAGGTACACAATTTCTACTCGGATAACCGTCATACAATTACCCGCGGATACCCGGGTACCCACATAAGCTGATTATTCGTGAATTTAGGTGGCTAAACCTAGTTATGGTATAATTGAGCAATCCGCCCGCGGGATCATGCAGTCGAGTTGACTCGGCCGAATCAACTCGCCTGCATATTCCCATTGATGAATTTCATATAGGATATGTCTTCCAATCTCCCTATCTAATGTGATCCTTGACAACTGTGCGCTACTTTCGTCATAATCCGAGTCTTCTCTGATGTAAATACGCTCTTTGATATTTTGATTTTTCGCGTAAATAGCGAAAAATCAAAATATCAATGAGCGTATTTACATCAGAGAAGACTCGGATTACTTTCGTCATTGCCTAAGATATTGACTGTCTACACATGCTGAATGATCAAGTTATTATTAACCCTTTCCCAAACAAGACCTGGTTTTGACGTCCCTAGTAGAAAATGCTTGGGAAAACATTGAAACAAAAGAAGAAACTGCTGATAATCAGCAGTTTCTCCTTTTGTCTCAATATTTTCCCTGCTATATTATATACAAATTCTATCTATACCAACATCTATTTTATCGTCTGCAGCAGCTTTCAAATGGGACGACCCTACAATTTTGTCGTTTGGGAAAGGGTTAAGTCGATAGCCAAATTAATAATCGGGTAACGGATTATTAATTTGTACCCTGGTACTGGCAATTTTGTACCCAACAGGTATCCTGATATTCGTTTCAGCCCTACTGCCAAGAATAAATTTTCGCTGTTACATCACAGATTTCTTGCAATTTTGTCTCCTGAGAGCCACAAATTCCTGCTCTCAAAAATTGGTTAGGGTATTGTACATAAGCGCTTATTTATTGAACAGAGCGATGAAGTACATGTAACAACCCTTGACTTAAATCCACCTTTTGGTACATACCATGGCTTAAGGAAGATTTGGAAGAAGGAAATTTCATTTTTTACACCGTTTGGGAAACATTTTTCAGAAGTTTATATTTTTCAAAGTACTCCTGTTTAAATGGCGAATTCGTGTTGAATTGCCGTTACATACATACAATGTCAGGATCCATGACTAAAAACCACTTTTCTGTACATTCTATGGGTAAAAGAAGACTTGAAATAAGGACTATAGTTTTTACACCGTTTGGGACAGATTTTTTTTTAATAAAATATCGAATTTTCGACGAACTACCTTAAAATTGGTATTTTGGTGTTGTATTGCTGTTACATACGTAAAATATAACAACCCTTGACTAAAATCCACCTTTTGGTACATGCCGTGGCTAAAGGAAGATTTGGACGAAGGAAATTTCATTTTTTACACCGTTTGGGAAACATTTTTCAGATGTTTAAATTTTTCAGAGTAGTCCCGTTTGAATGGCGAATTCGCGTTGAATTGCCGTTACTTACTTACATTGTCAGGATCCATGACTAAAAACCACTTTTCTGTACATTCTATGGGTAAAAGAAGACTTGAAATAAGGACTATAGTTTTTACACCATTCGGGACAGATTTTTTTCAAAAATTTCGAATTTTCGACGTACTATCTTAAAATTGATGTTTCGGTGTTGTATTGCTGTTACATACGTAAAATATAACAACCCTTGACTAAAATCCACCTTTTGGTACATACCATGGCTAAAGGAAGATTTGGAAAAAGGAAATTTCATTTTTTACACCGTTTGGGAAACATCTTTCAGAAGTTTATATTTTTCAGAGTACTCCCGTTTAAATGGCGAATTCGTGTTGAATTGCCGTTACATACATACAATGCCAGGATCCATGACTAAAAACCACTTTTCTGTACATTCTATGGGTAAAAGAAGACTTGAAATAAGGACTATAGTTTTTACACCGTTTGGAACAGATTTTTTCAAACATTTCGAATTTTCGACGTACTACCTTAAAATTGGTATTTTGGTGTTGTATTGCTGTTACATGTAGGTTATCAACAAAGGACCTCTTAGGATAAGGCGAGATCTCTCCCTAAAATCATGAAAAAGCTCAAACTTGAATGTCAGTTTTCAAAATAAGCAAATTGGTAATAATTTCAAGCTGCATCGTTAGATGTATATCTAAATCATATGAAAATTGAATTTTTGCAATAAAAAGATTCGACAGTTCTAACATCTTCAATATGAAAGGCTTTGAAATACATTTCAATTAAAGAGTAAAAACTTCTGATAAGCATTGTCTTGTTCTTCCTTCCTTAAACTTCTAATGATTTAATGTTCAAATATTCTGGCGCTCGTCTCATCTTCTGCAACACACTTCTCGAAAGTTGAGAAAAGGTATCAGTCATTTGGACTTACAAGGTCTGAAAATTTGTCCGAAAAAGAATCTGTCAGACCAAAGGACCAAATCAGTTAAAATAATTACGCATCTGGCCAGAAATAGTAAATTCACAATTAATTGCTTAGAAATCATTAGTGGAAAGACGAAATTCTTTATCAACTATCAATTTGTTGTTGGTTTGGCCTAAAATGGGTGTCAGACAGCCGGACTGACAGAGAGCTGAAAAACATCAGTCCGGCTGAAAAATTGTGAGACATGTCTGACGGACTGACGAATAACGGGAAATCTGCTGCAAAACCTTTGAATTTGGACAAGACCATTGATCTGTCATTTGGTAAATGGCTATTCAAAATTACTGTCAATGTTTCAGGCAACATACATTTAGACGAGTCCAAGTTCACATGGGACCGAGTATTAAAACGATCGTTAGGGCAGGACAACTCAATTCCAAGAGAGATAAGCACGACCGTTAAACATGGCGGACAGGACCTGACACTAAGATTCCAGAAACAGTATAAACTTAGTTTACCAAGAGTATCTGTGGAGACGCATAGTGGGCAAACAGAACATAATGTATTCTTACGACACCAGGTAGTTATCTCTCTCCCAAACGGTGAAATTTCAAGGTGGTACAATACAAAAGCTGCTGTAGACAGGAAAATTGATGTCAATACAGATCAGACTTGTGTATGAATTAGTACTGAAACTATTGAGGCAAAGGAGAAAATGCTGATTATCTGCATTTTCTTCTTTTGTCTCAATGTTTTCCGAGACTTTTCTATTAGGGAATTCAAAACCAGTTGGGGTTTTTTAGGGGGCAGGGATTAATGTCATTTTGTCACCTCTATTTCAAGATTTTTTGGTGTCATGATATCTTTGCAGAGTCTGCTCAAGATCAGCACTGTTCTCATAGTCATTATATGTATCAGCTCTTCAGAGCGGAAATGGCTTAGTACGAGATTAGAATTCAGTTTTGCAGATGATTTGTCGTTTAATATAAATTTAGAAAATAAACATAAAATTGAATCTATGGGTTTTTCAATATCTACCAGGCTGCCAAGGGTTCCAAGGGTTCCAAATAGGTACAGCCCTGGGTTTGCGAAGATACCAAACTGCTTGCGTCATAATATCTCTCTTATTTTTGCAGTGCATATGGTTGTACGAAGATGAGGCCTACAATGCATTCGTGCTTGTCGACTTTTGTCATGTCGACATGAAATTTCGTATGGTAAGAAATTTCTCACTCTCCGCTAAGTCAATCCCTGCTTTTCAACGAAAACCTCGTAACTGCAGCTTTGAGCAAGCTGCAGTTACGAGTTTTTTTGTTGGAAAGCGACGAAATACTGATAAAAATGTTGTAACGGTGGATATCGATGTTAAATTTTCTTCAATTCCTTTAGAGTTTTCAAAGCCGATAACGTAAACATCATGGAATAATTAGGAAGTGCTTAATTTTATTTACCCAATGTTTGAAATGTGAAAAAACTTAAAGTCCCAAGTCATAATTATGTTCTTGCAAATTAAAAGGAATGTAGCAATATGTAAACGCTTGGTCATAATTTGAAGAAAACTAGATCCAGATAGCATAGTCTCTCAGTTGTCATGAACATCGGGACTTTTGCACAGGGTATAAAGATATCTTATAATGAATGGAAAAAGTTCATTTCAGATATTTTCTCATTCCCTTCTGATTTGCAGATAGGTGAACTTTTTATAAAAGGCGAAAAACATGTTGTATTGCCTGACAAGTCTTCTCACAGGATATTTCGATGTCGAGACAGTCCAATATTTCCTGGAACTAATGTCGATACAGGTACTATTCGTGTCATCTTTTTATAGGACGATTTGATTCTAACATTATAATTCATATGGCGCAGCATTAGGTTTTGTTTTCATAGATTACACACATGAGCATTTTCTTTAACATGATGCAGCAATATTTCTTTCTTTTTGCCAAACTACATGTAGTTTTATTGGACGATTGGGCGAAAAACGAACTTGAGGTCCACACTTAATGTAATTTATGCGACGTCAGATTTTATCTTTACATCTTTAACATTCGTTACGAATCCGTATATATAACTTTATTGCATAGAATTACATAAAACATATTCATAGCAAATCCGAATATATTCAGGCGACGTCGAAAACATTCGGTGGTGGAACGTTCCACCGCCGAAATTTATGACGTCACCTGAATAATTACGGCGTCACAAGAATCTTATTAGGGATCGGCTGCATTAAAACTTTTATATCTCAGGTCCAATGGAGAATTCGCAGACAAAGAGAAGTAAACGACAAACCGGTACCGAATATTTCATAGAAATGATGTTCTACGTAGAAAATAGTATTTATCAATTGTAAGTATAAATAAATGTACATTTTTTCCTTTCTCGAATTCTATTGTATTGTAAATGAATAATTACATGTACTTAGAATCGACGTGATATTTTACATACAAGTGATAAGCATTTCCCTAACTACGGTGGACTTTAATTGTCACCTATGGAGAAGTTTCTGGAAATAGATTGTGAAAACAAAGACCAATATGCACTTTCAATGCTATACATGTTATAGTTTTCAAGTATCATGCATAGCATCATTGTGTAAAAAACATTATCGTCTTGGTTATTGCAAAACCTCGTATCTACAGCTTTAATCAAGCTGTAGATATGAGGTTTTGCAAAATTCCGACTATATGCCATCTGCTACATTTTTACAATTCGATATATGTCAAAAAAAGATAAACCAATTCGAATATGGACACACACTACATGCAAATTTGGACCTTGCAGGGGTCTTTATATACGAGTCGGAGTGTCCTTTTAACATCTATAATAGATCTTTCGCAAACAACATGACAATTTGCATTAAAATGATATGTTTCAATTCACAAACTCAATATTATCATAGGCAGATTATTTCTATGGTTTGACAACAAAGAATTGAAAATGCTAGGATCTCTATCTCAAATATACTCGCACATGTACCCAAATATTGTTATCTGAATAAATAAGATTTGAGCATGTTGATAGAAACAGCAATAAACGATTATTGTCCAGCAAGATTTACCCGGGACATCTGCATATGTAATGACCTCACCTCGGCAATGTTTTGTTTAGACGCTCAACTAACGGACATTGCGCACGAAAATTAAGTTGTCCCGGGTTAATCTTGTTGGACAATATGTAGAGTTATAGTTACGGATATGTCCCTTGTAGAAATGATATTTGGTTGTTATACGTTTAGACCTTGAGCCACCAATAACCCCTGCTCCCCCCCCCAGGGGGAATTTTGAAGGGTATGATTTTCTGAAAGCTTATACCAAATGCTACAAGATGAGCGTTGTTTGCACTCTGGCCGTTGGGGCTTTTGGCTGTAACCCTTATCTAAAACCCTTAACCCTTTTAAATTTTTTATTCAAATATACAAACATTTATTTGGTCATATCTTCATTGAATTTTGACCTACATATGTCAATATGGTATCAAATGAAAGCTTATGACTTGCTCTTTCATTTGTAGTTATTTTATGCAAATTAGCTCATTTGCATATTCATGAATATTAATGATTTTCCTTAAAATTGTCAATTTTTTATTAAAATTTGGTTAATAATTTCCAAAACAAGGCGTTTCTGTCCAGGGGGAATTTTGTAAACATGGTTTATCAGTAAGAACATTCTATTAGAAACATTTTGAGCCTTGTTTGCACTATGGCGGTTGGGGCTTTTCGGCGTGACCCTTATCTAAACCCTTAACCCTACCAAATCGTTCATTCTAATCTTGAAAATGAATTTGGTCATATCTTGGTTGAATATTTACACACAGATGTCAGAATGGTATCAAATGAAAGCCTATGACTTGCTCTTTCATTTTAAGATATGTTATGCAAATTAGCTCATTTGCATATTCATGAATATTAATTATTTTTCCTAAAATTGCAATTTTCGACCAAAATCTGGTAAATACTTTCCAAAACAAGACATTTTTGTGCAGGGGAATTGTGTAAACAAAATTAATCTTAAAGAAAATCATGCAAGAAACATTTTGAGCGATGTTTGCACTTTGGCTGTTGGGGCATTTGGCCAAAACCCTTATCTAAACCCTTAACCCTATGAAATTGTTCAATCATTTCAAAACATTTTTTATCATATCTTGGTTGATTATTGACCTACAGATGTAAGAATGGTGTCAAATGAAAGCTTTTGACTGTCCCAATAATTTGTAATAAATTTTATGCAAATTATCTCATTTGCATATTTATGAATATAAATGACTTTACTTAAAACTGTGACCTTTTTAGCGGGTATTTGGTAAATACTTTCAAAAATATTGTGTTTCTACTCAAGGGGAATCATGTAAACATAGTTTATCTTAAAGAACATTTTATTAGAAACAATTTGAGCAATGTTTGCAATCTGGCGGTTAGGGCTTTTGGCCGTGACCCTTATCTAAACCCTTAATCCCATCAAATTTTTCATTTGATTTTTCAAAATGTTTTTGGTCACAGCTTGATTGAATATTGACCTACAGATGTCACTACGGTATCAAATGAAAGCTTATGGGTGACTCTTTCATGTGCTATCATTTTCTATGCAAATTAGTTCATTTGCATATTCATGAGAATCAATGATTTTCCTTAAAATTGTGATTTTCCAGCGAAACCTGTTAAATACTTTCAGGAAATACAAACAAGACGTTTCTGTTCAGGGGGAATTATGCAAACATAATTTATCTTATAGAACATTGTATAAATAACATTATAAGCGATGTTTGTACTGTGGTAGTCGGAGCTTTTGGCAAAACCCCTTATCTAAACCCTTAACCCTATCAAATTGTTCATTAAAATTTTCAATATGTTTTTGGTCATATCTTGATAAAAAATTGACATACAAACGTCATAATGGTATCAAATGAAATCTAGTAAATTGCTTGTATATTGGCAATTTGCTCATTTGCTTATTCATGAATATTATTGATTCTTTAAATGTTTGAGATAAAACCACATGTATTGTGGAAAATCCATAAAATGTATTCCATTTGACAGTGCTAAAGTATGTGTTATATAGTAACCCTGTAATGTTAAGTACATAGTAACCCTGTTATGTTTAGTACAATAAATGCTGATGATTCTTTGCATTAAATAGACATTCTAGTGTTGATCTATGTTGGTTTCCATTATGATAACCTAGCCAAATTCCCAGAGTGTAAATAATTCCAAGATTGCCACCAAGTGTGATGTTAATCATTTTTGGTCAAATTGTCCTAAAACAGTGCAAAAAGTAAGTGTCTTAATATGGGATTTCATATGCTGATCTAAACCAGGTTTTAGTTGTTGCATTTAAATATCAGGAAAGAATTAGACTGAAAATATCTATGGCTATCTAATGCCATCCTTGAAAACATATGCCATATTGAAAGATACTGTATATGTAGCGCAAGGGAACTATTTTCAATCCATTGTTAGGTTATACTATGCTGAAAGCACATATAAGACATATGTATAGGTTCGGAAGAATTTGAATGTACATTCAGCATGGGCTGTCAGCAGTATGGATCAGTTCACAGTTCACATCTGTTCTGATCTGATACAGACAATAACTGCAATAATCTTTTGATCGCAATCGGTTATTGTCTGTGCTCTAGATACATACGTACAGCGAGTACATTTCTTGATTTATGCATCTGATACATAGGCTTTACATATGGCACCCCAAGCTTAAATCATCTGAAGTTAAAATACCTCAATAGAACATAAAGGAATGGTAACACCAGTGTCCCTGATCTGTCAGCCACATATCAAATACACTTACGGCCAAGAAATTGACTTGGCTATGAGGAATACACAAGGAAGGACTCTCCAGATTGAACAAAATCATGCTGTTTTCTCAATGTGAATGGCAAAAAATGGGACTTGACAATTGCTTAACAACGTTATCCTGCTATATTTATGCAATTTGTCTACATTCCAAGATCTCTATTCAGCCATAAAAATTACAAAAATAATTGAAATGATTAATTTTATATGTGTATTAGAATAAAGTCCCGCAGGTTAGACACCTTTTGTATCATTATATGGCATTTGATAAAATGTTTATGTTCAAAGTCCTATTTAGCGGCAAATTTGGATTCATCAAAGGATAGCATTCTGTCAACTAGATATAAGCAATAACACCAGTACAATACATGGAATCAATCAAACTTATTTGCACTTAAAGAATAAAGATTAAAAAATCAAATGAAAACTAAATACAAACATTAATAATGAGATTTATACGAACAATATATGATGGGTTGCACACTTTAAAATCGCAGTTACTTCCAAACAAAACACCAAATAGATCTCAAACAAGGCTTATATGTTGTTCAAAGAGTAAACATGGATATCAGATGGTTAAAAACTCACGAGAAAGAAAAAAAATCCGACTTTTGGTAGGTATTTAACGTGAAAACAATCACAAATTGTAGACAAGAGGACCATGATGGTCCTATATCGCTCACCTGAACCTAAATGATATGAGCAACACTTTTGTTCAATTCAATTAATACTTATTACTTTAAGACTGAAAAAGAACTTATGGTCAATAAGGTTGTGAAAATCTAACTCATTCGAGATCTAAATTATGATGCCAAACATTGTTATCCAAGTTTTGTCTTGATTAATAAATAATTGTAGATTCTAGAGTATAAACAAGGTCGAAAACAGCCGAAAACAGTAATCTAATCAAATTCAAGGGCACATTACTCTCGATTTTCTCATCAGTTAAGACTGAAAATCAAACTAATCCCAGATCTTATGGTCCCTAATATTGTGTCCAAGTTATGTCTAGATTGATCCATAAAGGTAGATCCCAGAGTGTAAACAAGGTCGAAAACAGCCGAAAACAACAATTTTGTCAAATTCAAGGGCACAAAACGCTCGACTTTCTGATCAGATCAGACTGAAAATCAAACTCATATGAGATCTTATGATTCCCAACATTATGTCCAAGTTTTGTATAGATTGATCAATAATTGTAGATTCTAGAATGTAAACTAGGTCGAAACCAGCCGAAAATGGCAATTTTGTCAAATTCAAGGGCACATAACTCTCAACATTCTCATCAGATCAGACTGAAAATAAAACTCATCCAAGATCTTATAGTCCCCAACATTGTGTTCAAGTTTTGTCTTGATTGATAAATAATTGTAGATTCTAGAGTATAAACAAGGTCGAAAACAGCCAAAAACAGCGATTTTATCAAATTCAAGGGCACATTACTCTTGACTTTCTCATCAGATCAAACTGAAAATCGAAGGTATCTGAGATCTTTATAGTCTCAACATTGTGTCCAAGATTTGTCTTGATTGGTCAATAATTGTAGATTCTAGTGTGTAAACAAAGTCGAAAACAGTAAAAAACAGCAATTTTGTCAAATTCAAGGGCACATAACTCTTGACTTTCTGATTAGATCAGACTGAAAATCAAACTAATCCCAGATCTTATGGTCCAAAACATTGTGTCCAAGTTTTGTCTTGATTTATTAATAATTGTAGATTCTAGAGTGTAAAAAGGTTGAAAACGGCCGAAAATGGCAATTTTGTCAAATTCAAGGGCACGTAACTCTTGACTTTCAGATCAGATCAGACTGAAAATCATCTGAGATCTTATAGTCCCCAACATTGTGTCCAAGTTTTGTCTTGATTGACCCTTTCCCACACATTGGCGCTTTTGGATGCCCCACAAAATAACGGCTTTGGAAAACATTGTGACAAGCAATTTCTTCATTACCCACAATGTTTTCTACCAAGAAAGACCAAAAAATGTTAAATTTTGTTCAATGGAACTTGTTGTCTGCAACACCTATGATTTGGACTAGGCTAACATTTTGTTGTTTGGTAATGGGTGTAAATCTATTTATATCCTCTATCAAACTAGGTAACTCTACTTATACTGAAGAATAGTAGTGTCAGAGTTCCTTCCCTTAGATTAACTCTTTTTTGAATACAGCAAAAAAGTGGCAATTTTGCCCAATTCAAGGGCACATAACTCTCATCTTTCTGGTCAGATCAGACTGAAAATTGACCTCATCCAAGATCTTATGGTCTCCAACATTATGTCCAAGTTTTGTCTTGATTGATCAATAATTGTAGATGCTAGAGTGTAAACAAACTTAAAAACAGCATTTTTTGACATTCAAGGGCAGATAACTCCGCATTTTCTGGTCCGATCAGGCCCATAATCGAACTTGTCCGAGAACTTATGATCATACTTGTTTTGGCCAAGTTTGATCAAGATTGAGTAACTTTTGTGGATGCCAGAGTGTAAACACCCCAAATGTTGACGGACGGACGGACGGACGGACGGATGGACGGACGGACGGACGCCGGACAAAAAGTGACCACAATAACTCACCTCCAGCACTTCGTGCTCAGATGAGCTAATAAATCATTAATATACATGCATATGCAAATGAGCTAATTTGCATAAAATAACTGCAAATTAAAGAAAAAGTCATTAGCTTTCATTTGATACCATTCTTACATCTGTAGGTCCATATTCAATCAAGCTATGACCAAAAACGTTTTGAAAATTCAAATGAAAAATTTGATGAGGTAAAGGGTTTAGATAAGGGTCACGGCCAAAAGCCCCAACCGCCAGATTGCAAACATTGCTCAAAATGTTTCTAATAAAATGTTCTTTAAGATAAACTATGTTTACATGATTCTCCTTGAGTAGAAACACAATGTTTTTGAAAGTATTTACCAAATACCCGCTAAAACATCACAGTTTTAAGTAAAGTCATTAATATTCATGAATATGCAAATGAGATAATTTGCATAAAATTTATGGCAAATTATTGGAACAGTCATAAGCTGTCATTTGATACCATTCTTACATCTGTAGGTCGATATTCAACCAAGATATGATAAAAAACGTTCTGAAATGATTGAACAATTTTATAGGGTTAAGGGTTTAGATAAGGGTTTTGGCCAAATGCCTCAACAGCCAAAGTGCAAACATCGTTCAAAATGTTCCTTATATGATTTTTTTTTTTTTTTTTTTTTTTTTTTTTTTTTTTTTTTTTTTTTTTTTTTTTTTTAAGATTAGTTATGTTTACACAATTCCCCTGCACAAAAATGTCTTGTTTTGGAAAGTATTTACCAGATTTTGGTGGAAAATCGCAATTTTAGGAAAAATAATTAATATTCATGAATATGCAAATGAGCTAATTTGCATAACATATCTTAAAATGAAAGAGCAAGTCATAAGCTTTCATTTGATACCATTCTGACATCTGTGTGTAAATATTCAACCAAGATATGACCAAATTCATTTTCAAAATTTGAATGAACAATTTGGTAGGGTTAAGGGTTTAGATAAGGGTCACGCCGAAAAGCCCCAACCGCCATAGTGCAAACAAGGCTCAAAATGTTTCTAATAGAATGTTCTTACTGATAAACTATGTTTACAAAATTCCCCCTGGACAAAAATGCCTTTTTTAAGAAAGTATTTATCAAATTTTCGTCAAAAAATGGAAATTTTAAGGGAAATCATTAATATTCATGAATATGCAAATGAGCTAATTTGCATAAAATAACTTCAAATGAAAGAGCAAGTCATAAGCTTTCATTTGATACCATTTAGACATCTGTAGGACAATATTCAATGAGAATATGACCAAATAAGTATTGTAAATTTGAATGAAAATAATGATAGGGTTAAGGGTTTTAGATAAGGGTTACAGCCAAAAGCCCCAACGGCCAGAGTGCAAACAATGCTCAAAATGTTTCTAAGATATTGTACTTTATGAAAAACTATGTCTACAAAATTCCCCCTGGGGGGGGGGGGGGGAGCAAACATGTTTCTGGCTCAGGGACTAGTTCAAAATTAAACGATAATTATCATACATCCCGATAATTGACATGGCAGAGTATCTCTAGCTAATAGCTAGAGATACACTGTCATGTCATTTATCGTGAGATATACAATTGTGTTGGTTGAACAAAACAACTGCAACGACTTTGAACTTATTCAATCGGATTCCAATCCAATGTTAACTTACAGTAACATCTGACAGGCACCCCAGTTAGAGTGAATATAACCAACTCCGTTTGTTCCAAGTTCATAGAGATTCCGTTTGTTCCATGTTCATAGAAGATAATCCCTTACTGGTGCCTGTCAGGTGTTACTGTCATGTAACAACGAATTTTAATCAGATTGGAACGTATTTTAACCCTTTCCCTAACAAGGCCTGGTTTTGACGTCCCAAACAGGGATTGCTTTGGAAAACATTGAGACAAAAGAAGAAACTGCTGATGACCAGCAGTTTCTCCCTTTGTCTCAATATTTTCTGTGCTATATATATTGTACACAAATTTCTTCCTTTTTCTACATCAATATTGTCGGCCACAGTCACTTTTAAATAGGACCGCCCTAAAATTTTGTCGTTTTGGAAAGGGTTAACTATTACATTTTTCAGTTTTTATGATAACATTGATGCCACCGGGTTGACAACAGCACAGAGAGAACAGCAGACACTTGACGAGATCCGAGTATTTTATTCCTACATAGTTACTGGGGTAATGTATATAGTATTCAACCCATTAGCAAACGACAATTATTCGGACCTATTCAAATTGAAAGAAGATGCAGACGACATTTTCAAGTTGATAAAATTCTACATTTTGTTGTCTCTTAGGCTAGAAAACATTTCGGAAGATGAAGAAATTGCTTGTCACAAGCAATTTCTTCATTTTTCACAATGTTTTCCAAAGCCATTAACTTGTAAGGAGTCATAAAGAGTCACTGAGTGGTAATTGGCTAAGGATTACAACTTATCATTAGATATCAAACACATTGCGCATCATCCTTAGCAACGAGCAACGAGAAACGAGAAATAAATTTGTCAATTTCCGGGCTCCATCCATTGCAACTGGAATTGGCGAGGGATGCCCTCGTCAATTTCCGTTGCTCCGGATTGCATCCGAAGGTGAACGAAATGATTTGTTTTTGATAATTATGGTTTGATATCCTTAAAATAAATTTTTGCATTTGTTCATCATCTTCGCAAGCCAATGGTAACTTCTACGACGTAACGTCGTTTCTGTATTTACCCTTGGCGTATTCAACCCGATTTTCTTGGTGTCCTGGAAAGCGTTTTGATTGGTTCCAGCGAGATCTCGCTGGAACCAATTGATTGATCGATACATATATTACTTATGAGTAAATAATTCTTGACAACGGGCGGGAAAAGGCATTGCATCTGCAACTTAAAAACGTGAAGATGAGCGATTTTTCCAAAAAAATCACTGCAATAGAAAGCAACTTTCTATTTCTATTCGACGAACTATTATTCTTTCGACAACTCGACCAAAAAAGCAGCTAACTGTTACCTAGTCCGTATGACGAAAAACGCGAAAGAGAACGCGCGTCAATGACGTCATTTTATTAAAATAATGAACGAAATAACGTCAAATGCGTTTAGAACGCGACCTTTGATTGGTTGCTTCTCAACAACAACCAGCAGGACAACCGCTTGGCAGCGTTTCGCGATTTCCAAAAAAAAAATCGGACTAAATCCGCCAAGGGTGATTACAAACGTGGGTGGGTTCAACCTTGGCTGGCGAAGATATTTGTTCATATGAGATATGTAGGCCTATGTATGATGCTATAATATTTCCAAACAATTACCATTGCGTTATAATTCACACTTTTTCTCATTGGATGATTCTTTTCTGTCTTTCTAAAAACGTGTTTTTTGTCAAAGCTAGATCTACTTGTATGAATTCTGATAGCGTTGCAATGGCTGCTAAACTAGCTTCGTTCATAATTGTATTACATCATAAAATAAACGGACGTCTATTTGTGCGAGAAAATAAAAGTGTCATTCAAATGAGTACCACAACGCAGAATGTAGACTTGATTAACAAAATTTAGAATGTGTTTACACCCTCCTATATGTTGTTCTGTCGTCAAAATATGCGTATCCTGATAGGATTTGTCAATCAGTGGTAAAATATTTTTTCGCTTTTTCCCAGATGAATTACCGATACAGAGAGTTGAACACGACACAGTTTACGATTCAGATAAAGCTAGTATCAGTCTCCATTCAACAGGTAATATTATCAAAAGCACACTAAGAAGTTTAAGCATTTTCGAAGCTGCTTAATCAATTTAAGCAATTTTGAAAATGCTTAGAATAACGTGTATTATAATTTGCTTTTGTGGTCCAAACTTTGAAGAAAAAATACTTTTGATTTATGAAAACTTAATTTAGTTATATTCCATGTTTCACGCTGAAACATTTAATCGAAATTTGGAATATATTGATCTTAAAATGACTGTAAATGGCGATTATAACACAATCGCAAGACTTTATATAGTTTGCTTCCGCTTCCTCTTTTTGTGTATTTTCAAATATCTGATCTTTCGATGAATATAATGTACGGTCCTTACATAGATTTTTTTAAGAGCCAACGATGTGTTATTTTGCCATTAAAGAGGCTTATTGACGATTTAATCCATCCTAAAACATAAAATTTTGGTTGTCCAAATTGAAAGCAGCTGCAATCAATAGAATGTATGTGAACTGCGCAAAATGTTGCTGCTAAGTCAAGAAGTACATTAAAAAAAGTAATATTGACAAAGCTATCAGCATTTTCTCAAAACTTTTCGAAGCGTTTTATGGAAGTCGCCGGATCATTTACTTTTACTTTGATTTCACTTATAACAAACTTCGTTATATCATATTCTCTTTCGTTTATGTAAAAACGCCAAAACTACGCCTTTTGGGAGAAACGATTCATTTGCATTATTTTACTTATAACAAAATTCGTTATTTTTTATTGTTTTTCTGAAGGTTACCAACAGTTTGTCTACCATACTTTATTCCGATGACCTAGATCTACTAGCTATCAGCATTTTTCAATACTTTTCAAAGCGTTTTATGAAGAGATACTAAAACTACGTCTTCTGAGGAAATTATTGATTTACATCATTCTACTGAAACAAACTTCGTTATTTTTTAGCGAGCCGGGACCATATGTCCGGGGAGCTAATGTCACAACCCTAGTGTCGCGTCGCACCCCGTCGCGTCGAGTCTCCAAAAACTTAAACCTGAGGTGCGTTCTTTAGAGCGAGATTTCTTGAGATATCTTGAGATTTCTTAAGATATTTAAGGATAAAGCGTTCTTTAGAGCAAGATTTTTTAGACGATTTTTAAGACGCCCAATGGAAGGCGCCATTACCCTATACTTTGTGAGTTGTTCCGAACACTCCATAATTCATAAACCGCAGTGTTCCGAATGCTCCATACTTTATACAAATGACGTCATGATGACGTCATTTGTAAAAATATGTAGCATTCGGAACAGCTCGGTCAAAGTCTCGGTCTTAAAAATGCTTTATCCAAAACTCCTAAGAAATCTTAAAAAACTCGCTCTAAAGAACGCGCCTCTGGTCTCTATCTCAGGCACTATTAGAGATACAGCCTTGATATTTCACACATGGATACTTCCTGCCAATGCCTTTCATTTGGGAACATGGCCTTTGGCCTAGTGACCTTGACCTTTGATCTTGAACCCGTTTTTTTGTGACAAGCTCTCGTATAGGCGAGCTTCGTTGTCTGTGACAACTCTTGTTATTATCATTATTTCCTTTGTGTAGGCAACCAACAGTTTGTCTACCATAGTTAATTCCGGTGATCTGCTGGACGCGTTCGCCGCCTATGTTCGGGACCAACTTATAGCAGATCCAAATTTCCCGCAGGTTGATCATTATATGCTACTTACAAGGTACGCATAACTTCTTTTTTTTTTTTTTTTTTTTTTTTTTTTCCTTTTACAAAGTTGCTCAACATGACAGCCATCACTTTAACCCTTTCCCAAACGACAAAATTTTAGGCAGGTCCAATTCAAAAGAAGCTACAGACGACAAAATGGATGTTAATAAAGATTGAAATTGTGTGTGATATAGCCAAGAAAATATTGAGGCAAAAGGAGAAACTGCTGGTTATCAGCAGTTTATTCTTTTGCCTTTATGTTTTCCCAAGCCTTTTCTATAAGGGACGTCAAATCAGGTCTTGTTTGGAAAAGGGTTAACTCATTTCCAGACGGCACAATTTTGAACTGTTCCAATTTAAAAGGTGTTGCAGGTAATATTTTCAAGTTGATAAAATTTCAAGAATATCTCGATTTTGGTTTAGAAAACATTATGGAAAATGAAGAAATTGCTTTTCACAAGCAATTTCATCTTTTTTGTCCACATTGTTTTCCCCAGTCTTTTTCGTTGGGGAGTCAAGAGGCGTCTTTGTGCAGTAATGGGATAACTTATAAGATGACCGTTTTGACGCCATAAACAGCGTCATACTTGTCATTCAGAATATCCAATGAAAGTCTTCACCGCGTACATTGAAGAAAATGGTGAAAAATACTGGTACTTAGCATTTTCCATTTACTTTGATAATTTTCAAGGCTTAAAAAATATGTCAAAGATGTAATCGCTATATGTTGGAAAATGGTAAAAATCAAAATGCATAAAAAATATCGATTTTCCAACAAAAACCTTAAACTGCAGCTTATACATGTATTATTAAGCTGCAGTTACGATGATTTTGTTGAAAAACGACGATTTTTCATTGTAAATTTAAATTTTATATTGTCGTTGGGACGATTCAGATGTTTCCCAACGACCTGGGTATTAGATTTCATATATTTATTTTCTAATTTTTCAGAAATAATTTAGTTTTCGGCGGTACGGACGATTCTGCAGGTCAGTAAATAACGGTTGACTAAACTTTTCACCAAACGATGAAAATTCCAAATGTTTAATGTCCATGGCTACTGCAGATAATAACATGCACATGGATGTTGATAACGATATGATCAATGTACAATGCAGCACAGACTATATTGGGACAAAGGATATGGTCAATGTTTTTTTGTTGTTGTTGTTTTTTTTTTTTTTTTTTTTTTTTTTGTTTTGTTTTTTTTTTTTTTTTTTGTTTTTTTTTTTTTTTTTTTTTTTTTTTGCATATCTATTAACCATACATGCTCATGGGAAGGTTGTCATTTAAAACCAGGGCAGATATTGTTTAGTTACTTTTTATTTAGCACGACTAGGTTTAACCCTTTCCCAAACAGCAAATTTTAGGATAGTCCAATTTCAAAGACACTGATGGCGGCAAATTGAATGTTTATAGGGGTAGAATGAATGTATAATACAGCACATAAAATATTGAAGCAAATGCAAATGCTGGTTTTCAGCTGTTTCTTCTTTTGTCACAATGTTTTCCCAAGCCTTTTAGTTAAGGGACGTCAAAACCGGGTCTTGTATGTATAAGGGTTGATAATAGATGTTATCATGCTACGTTTTTTTGCCGTACCATCTTCTAGGCGGAAGTCTTTTTTCGCATGCGAGATCTCAGAATGATTATCTCCGATACTATTTTGTGCTTTCTTTAAAGTAGTATCAGGATTGATGACCAGTCTATTATCGAGCTAGCCTGGCTCCCAGGCCGTGAGTATGTGTATTTGAATACCAAAGAAACTGAATTCTTGCATTCCTAATCTATTAGCTCAGATTGCCTCCCTTCTAATTAGAGACTGATCCACATTTTAGAGAGTATGTCAGTGTGGAAAATATGAGAATTGTAATGTCTACACATCTGTTACTACATTTTTGTTAAGAAAGACCAGATCAGTCAGATAGGAGCCAGTCTAATGATCGCGCATGCGATTAAATGTTTCCGGTGTAACAGTTTATCTTGGCCCCCCTGGGCAGCTTGGCCCCCGGGGGCTAAGCTACCCGCGGGTAGCTTGGCCCCCACCCTGGGTAGCTTGGCCCCCACCTAAAATCTTTTTCCAGAGTCCCCCAAATTACAAAACAATGTCTGTAAATGTTACTCTTACTGTTAAATGAAAAGAAAAAACAAAGTTTAA